>DWAJ01005713.1:0-11195 GCA_018238005.1 Eurema mandarina | reverse complement strand
AGCCGTCAAGTATGAATAATTTCTCCCGTTTTTTCCACATTTTCCATTATATCTCCGCTCCTATTAGTCGCAGCAAGATGTTATATAGCCTAAAGCCTTCCTCGATAAATTGTCTATTCAATAAAAATAGAATTTTTCAATTCGAACCAGTAGTTCCTGAGATTAGCGCGTTCAAACAAACAAACAAACAAACAAACAAACAAACAAACTCTTCAGCTTTATATATTAGTATAGATTTGTGTACAAATTATAGCGTTTTGTGATACAAAAGTAAAAGGTAAATTTTCAAAAAAACAGGGCTTACAATTAAGGATGAAGAACAATAATTATTAGATTAACTCCATTAATTATAGTTTAATGTCTTACAAATTTAAGCAGGATTTCCTCTCTTTTAGTTATGGTGTTCAAATCTTAAAGCTTAAATAAACAAAGCCAATGAGTGTTTATGAGTTAATGGAAGGGCCGTGGCATGATCTTATGAAACGCATATTTCAATTAGGCGGCCCAATTGCTTGCTGCGATAAAGGTTTCATTAAGCGCTTTCTGGAGAGAGTTCTCATGTGAAATTATTATATAAATTTTAAAATTGGGACAAGGAATAGTATCTATAATTCTAACTAGAGCAATAAAATCTGATATTATTTTTAATATTCAGCCGTTTATACAAAATAGAAACTTCATTTAAAAGAGATAATATAGAAGGAAGGTATATAAGTCAAATAATATTATTTACTTGCTTTTTAAACGATTGATCATGTTAAAACTGTAGCTACACTAACGTTGTATTTACGTAATTCACAATGTGTTTGTCCCACCTTGAACCTAACTTACCAGCATTATGTAGTTAAGACTAGTTCTGTCCACTTGAGTAATTGATTTTTACGCTTACCTCCATGTTGCTCAATTAGCATCTAATCTCTACATAATAAGGACAGTACCCTTAGCCAACTCCGAAGTCGAATGGTCTCTTAGTAACTGTTTATGAATAAATAGATAGTTGATCCGTTATTTTGTTAATATATTTTCAGATCATTGCTTTAAAGTATTTAATATTTAAAACTGACTCCATTGAAAGCAGAAATTTTCAATTTTGCATTGTATTACCTCAGAAATTTAACGGGTGAACCGTTTATGATTATGCTTTCTTTTTAATTTAATTCAGTTCCAAAAAGGGAATTCACGAAGAAACGAAAATTTAAGTCATTTCATTTCTAATTAAATTTGTTTTTTTGTTGAAACTTTACTTTTTTACATTCCTATAATTCTATTTATTTGACTTATTTTAAATGAAAACACAGGATCCAGTTTTTCTTATGTACCTACCAGAGCCCGAAAGCAGTCGTAGTCCTACCAATTACATATCAATAAATGGTTATGCTATTTTTAAAAAACGATTGTATTAAATTAGTTTAATAATAAGGCATAAAGCTTCACCAACACATGTTTACGGGCATTAAGTGTTACTGATAAACATTTAAGCGTTGTTCATAAAATATTAATGATGTGGTTACTATTATGTTTTGAATATTCATAAACGAAACAGTGTGGAGCCAATGGCCTTTCTCATTTGAATTCCGTTGCATTATCAACATTGTTTTGATGGTTTTGCTCTACTGACTTTTCGAATAAATTATTTAAATGCCCAATTCAAACGTGACTATAACTAAGGTTTCCCACGAATACTGTTATAAATTAAAGGTCAATTTGAATTATGATTTGCATAGGTAATAGCTGGTTTCATTTATAACTATAATAATTTTTATTGAGAAAAGTCTAACTCTCACTTTTCTACATTTTATTCCATAGATTTTTTAGACGTTGTGCCCTTAATTTATTTCACAATTGTTACAAATGAAAATAGTATAATTTAATTAAGAACATATTTTGTTAAAAGATTACATCTTACAAACTATATGTATAAATTAATTAATTGGTAACTAAAATGCATGTACGCGCATAACTTCCGATTTAAGCACTTACCAATTTGTTATTGTAGTTATATTCCTTTATAATCAATTCAAGGTTTGTTTAGAATAAAGACAAAAAAAAAGAAATACAACAAGTAAGAAAAGATTTTTTTTTTCATAGAAAATTCTCTATCGATTAGCAATTAGACATCAACGAGTCAAGCGTTATAAAAAGGTTATTTATACTAATATTATAAAGAAGTAAAGTTTGTGTGTTTGTTAAATTGTAAGGGGTAATCTCGGGACCTACAGAACCGATTTTAAAAATTCTTTCACCAATAGAAAACCACATTATTGCTAAGTGTCATAGGCTATATAAAAAAGGATTATTAACATTATGCTCAACGAAGTGGGCACGGGTCCGCTAGTTTTTAATAAATCTGTACTGACGTGATAAATGAGCACCTAACTCTGTCACTTACACTTTCACGCTTCAACCACTGGGCCTCTTTTTATGAAATTTGGCACGTATTAGTACCATGGCACCTTTAGTCTAGACTCTAGACTTTGAAAAAGGACATATTATCTTGTTAAAAAGTTAGCGCGCGTGACCGAAGGACGTAACATACTTAATATTTTCATAAAAATTACATTGTAAATAAAAGTGATACAGTCTCGCTTCTCACGGCTATCACAGTACTGACTTTAACTTCCGATGGGGATATGGTCATTTCCGAAAGTTGCAGTGAACCGGTAAAATAATTTGGTCCGCTGAATTCCTTCACATTCATTATTAAATTATACCAATACATGTTTTATTTACTGTGGGAAAAAGACACAGTATGTAATTTAAGTGAATAGTTCCGCAGATATACAAGTTTAAAATGCAGGGACGTAGTTATTGCGGCGCCGCGGCGGTAGGCATTGCATTCGTGCGAAGCCGGGGCGGGTCGCTAGTATAAAATAAGGTAATCTCCTTAGGTGATCTTTTAGGTCCTAATCATCTTGAAATAATCAAGCAGATACATTTCATATTTAGAATATACTTTCAACAAAATGTGTATGTTCTAATGTATTTATATTGTAGGTGAACTAATCTATTGACAGACAAGTACTTGTCAATGTAACTCATATCGAGCGACGCATTGTTAACATCGACAACAGAATTACAATGTCCGAAGTAACAAGGATCGTTCGTTATCCGCTCCGTGAGTTCCGTGACGGTAACTTATCATTTAACTGCGATGTTCTTGATGCTTGCAGATTTTTATTCCACATCGCTGAATGAAATCTAACTCTAAAATAGATCCGAGGGGAGCTGGCAACTAGCAGCTTCCTTCCTGCGCCCATCCGGCGTCGACTCTCACGCGACTGCACCATGGCGTTCCTCGCTATGGTGGATGGATGACCATCTAATAACCCTACTTCCTGACATCAATCCGCGGGTTGATGACCCACTTGCAAACAATTTACATTGATCGCTGTTTGTTGCTTCGAGAAAAGGGTATTCAATTTTAAGTTTTTGTCAAATACGAGTTAATTCATAGTCTCAACAATTAATGGTACAATTTTAACTTAATAACTCTAACTTCAAATAAGAATTAACAATGTTTTCAGGGAAAGGAAGAAGTAAGGGTGCTCAATATTTATTTTTAAGTCTAACAGGATGTTTGTAAACAACGAAAATGTAATGTTAAGGTGAAGTAAAAGAAATGGTATGCTGCTAATAGTTGTTCACACATATCCCCTCTGTTGAGTGAAGTTACCAATACGGCAATAAACGAGCTCGTACGACTTGGCGCATGATAAATCTTAATCAAAATTGAAAAAGCTTTATCACCCATAAAGTCATAATAAACGTAATATATACAATAATATTTATAAAAGATAAGGTATTTTGTAGCTTTACGTATATTTTTTTATCTATGCTATTAGTAAACATTTTTACGTCTCATCAAGTCAAACATTACAAACGTTATGATAAAATGTCTTATTGTTGTCTAACTTAAAATGTTTCGGGTTCCGGCTATGAAATATTATAACCGTTCAAATAAAACTAAACATAAATTGTAACAAGTCAATTGAGCGCATTATTATGGCGAGGGTGCGCGCCCCTTGCTACCACTTAAGAGTTTTTGCGTTCGTCTGCGTAAATTGACCTAAACAGATAATTTTGACATTAACCAGTCGTAACTGTCAGAATTTGGCGGGAAATGGCTGTTTTGTGTCTGGTTACAAATACCTAACTTAATATGAATATGATGGATCACATCTCTAAATATGGTTATCGTTCCTATTTGAGTAACAAATTCTGACATACAAATTGTTCAGCAAATATAAAGCTGTTATACGTTTTCTAAACTTCATTGAAAGCATTATATTGTTTTATACGAACCGGTTGTGATTTAATATTGTGGTTACAATGCCCTAGTTACCACAGCTTCATCCTGCACCAAACAAGTCTTTTATAACTTACATCCTTGCTAAAATAATGCTATCATGATTTTTATGCTTTGGGCAATTTAAATTTCTTTTGACGGTTATAGCTTTTTAAATCGTAAACCTTTATATGAAGAGTAAAAAAAGGAGAATGCTTTTGACAAACACAAAACTTTATTTCGTATTAAACGTTCCTTGGTACGTTATATTTGTAATAATAAATTGAGAAAAGTATGTTTCTTAATTCATATTATCTCGGGTCAGCTTGACATCAATGTTGCTAGGAAATTAAAATTATTAAAAATGAAACAACCTTTTATTAAAACACATTATCTTAATGTGCAATACTATCACATGTTTTCGAACTATTCATTAAATGTCTTATATCGCGGAAAAAGGTCGGGTCAGTCAGCGATTCTATTATCGGTCCGTAATTATAAACGTAGGTAATTATTTTAGTATGGCAACGGTAGCTTGACAACCTTATAAGGACCTCTGATTTTTTATATGTTATCTTTATTGTATAATGCGATGTTTTGTTTTAAATGATAACGCTGGGTATTACAAAAAGTAGTATTAGCAAAATATATTTTTAAATGTTTATTTTTTTATAAATGATAGCAAAGATAATTCAAAAGTTTTGTTTTTATGTATATGCAATGTCTGCATTCGATCTACATATAAATCATAATAATAATGCACCAACAAGTGAACATCGTTTATTTAACTACATAATGGTAACCGCCATTTTACATCAGCAATAGAGACTGACGGATTAGAGTGTGCTACATTTAACAATAGTGACATCGAGCTCGCTCTAACTTGAACGCTGCGACTGGAATGTTCATTCTAATAACGCGAAATATGAATGAAGCAAATAAATCATCTAAGTAGGTCTCCATAATCAGTCATTATTACTATTTATGCGAAAGTTCGGAAAGGCTAATAATTTATAATAAGCATTCGACGTATGAGGAAGAATTCGCGGGAAAATCCTAGTTCATGATTCTCAAATAAAAGTTTGATTTTATATAGGTACCTAAAACAGAAATAAATTCAATATACATTGATATGAACACTCATAATGAATATCAAACAAACTCTATATAAATAAGACTAACTTCGACTGTTTTGTTTAATAAATATTAAGATATGCTGTGTATAATTTCTATACATTCTTATAATGGACATCCATCGACCACATTGGATATGTAGTCGATGTGGACATCAAACAAACTACATATATTGAATTTACTTAAGCTATTTTGTTTCATAACGATGCAAGATAGACCTTCGATACAGATTATGCAAAAAAGTGAAAACTTTTAAGTATCAGCTATATAATACAATCGTAAAAGCAATAATATGTAAAACAATTTCCGTTAAGTCGTTAAATATTTCACTGGCAGCCAATAATATAAAACAATAAAAATAAACACTTATCTTATGAAAAAAAGTTTTATGACAAATTACGAGTTGCCCAATGCAAATTTATGTGACATACGTCACGCATAATATGATATGGGCTTTATAGTTACTTTAAAGTAAACAGTCAATTAATTACAAGGGAGGTAAGAGAATCGATCTGAATACAACACCGACCTCGTTATTAAATAAAGATGATTAATAATTTGTTTTGTTACAAGATGTCGTCAAGTTATGAGATAAATAATAATTAATCAATACCATTATATTGCAAGCAAATTTGTTGTTTTTTATTTTGTTGTTTACTTTAAAGTATTTTACCACTTATTTTAGTTAGATTTTTGATTGTCATAATGTTATTGGTAGGAGATATAATATATAGTTTAGGGTATACCGTATAGGTAAATCTACTTTACCTGACACAGCGCCCTGCGATTTTACCACATATATCTCGATGTAGAATTCCAATATGTGTACCTTTTTTCGCTAAAGAACCTGTGTCTCTTTCGAAGCTCTACATAATCCGTGTGCTAAATCATCAAAATCGGCTTCCAAGAATACTTTCAAAGAATTTCAAGATTAATTATTGTTATTTCCGGAAAGTGATGAAAAATCAAATCATTATCGGTTTTCTTGTCAAAACGACACCACCTATATGGAAGTACCTACCCTTTAGAAAGGGACATATGCTGTAAAAGAAAGCTAGAACTTTACTTTGGACTAATTTGATAAAACGTACTTGTTGAACGCTGCAGTCAGATCCACAATTCACGTCGAAATGCGTCTCGCCAGTGCGATTCTGTAACAAATACAATATTTTCATAATACAACTTAATAGTCGTTAGAGTCGTCAAAGCGGTTACCAGGCTATTTTTAAATGTAAATATTCAGATAAACCTGTCATAAACTCATCAATAGCACGATTGACACAATAACGATGCAAGCACAGTTTTAAAGTATTTTATAAAATTGCTTTCATTCCAAAATAGTTGAGCGATGCACAGAAAGTGCGACAGGTTATTTTTTGTAATAAACAATCAGGTAACTTCCACCGGAGACTGGACTAATAGTTTCCGGCGTGACTGCGCGTGCGCACCGGAGCGTACCTACACCGATGTGACATCGAGATTTGGCCCTTTAATGACTATTATCATATATAATATTACATATACCTGAATTTCTTTTATTATACGGACGTTAATTTCTAACGGATGTTTTTGATGAAATAAAAGCATATGTTTAAAAAAATAGATATTCAAAACTATCAGCAATACCAACAGGTATTTTTATGTTATGAGGTTATTTTTTGTAGTGATGAAACAGGTAGTGTTTGCTTTTCAAATCAACTTTAAATGAATAAGCCATTTTCGATTTGTTAAATGAAATTGACAATTAAAGTATGTATCTACCACCATAATTCCGCTTTTAACATGACTCGCATGGCCAAGGGGAAATAAAGCTACTTTTTAAATTTCTATCCAGGATCCTAAATCTCTATAGGAAGACAAATGCGATCGCATGTTAAACTATAGATAACTAACTGTTCTATAAAATGTATCACAGTGGACCAATTCCCAGTTTTTTTTTGCGAGCGTGTGAGCGGAACTATCGCGGTTGTTCGGCACTTTGCTGGCTTCTGTCACGTAATATGATAGCCGTAACAAAATTTTTGGGTCTTTTATTTTAGGCCTTGATTATACGGTTTTTTTATGTTCCTTTCTGCAAAAGAGGATTTCCGAAATCGCAACAAGAACTACGTTCTTGGGGATGCCTTAGTAAAAATATGCAATAATGTTCTAGAGCCGATTATTAACTTTTATTATACATCCTGCACCTTAATTTGTAAGCAATACTTGTTGTATGGACCAGTTTAATGGGCTATTCAGATACATATATGAAGATAATATGACAATTATTTCTAACGTCATAAAAAATTAGTTTAAAAGTTATATAAAGTATGCACTGAACGCCATAGAGCAGAATAAATTGTTACATTTTGAAAGCATAAGGGTAGCTATACATTATTTTTTTATATTATAAATTAATCAACTACTACAAGTACTAATGTAAGCGATATTTGGAGGCATATCTAGACGGTGCATCCCAAATACAGAGACTAAGCTTTTGATAACTCAACTCAAGGACGCAAAAATTTTATAAACTTAAGTCTACAAGCAGAACAATAGACACGCTATTCTATATTTAGCATGGTTTTGTTGATTACAGCCACTCACTAATTGTTAACAATTACTTGAGCGTTGAACTGAGCGTACTAATCTTAATTTCTAACGGCTTGTGGATTGTTTTTATTGACATGTCTGGCTGTTAATAGGCTACGATAATTATGCAATATCATTGCTGTATGATTCTTGGTTGTCTTGTTTTATTTTGATGTTTTCTTAACGTATACTTATCTTGCACATTAACTACCTATATTATAATCATTTGTATAGTATCATCCTTGTTTACTTAGAGCAAGTGTATAACTTTTAATTAGGTAATGTTCATTAAGGTTAAGGTAAATATTTAAACAACACTATCTGATTATAACTGAGTCCGACAGACCCCGTAGATATCACATAACGTCAACTAGTAGACTAGTTTGCCAAATATTCAAGGACCATCTAGTATTTCCAGTAATCCAGTAAATACTTTTTTTCGGATATACATCCTTCAAAACCGACCTGGAACGGGCATTTTTCGTTGCATCGCGCCACAGCTTCCGCTCCAAATTTCTCGGTGATGGAACTATAATCGCAGCCAATTGTGCGAGCGGACAAAGCCAATCCCAGTAGCAACAACACTAGCCATTTGTGCCAATTCTGCGGCGCACTCATTGTGCCCGACCGTCGACACTCCATCACACAACACTAAACATTATTGTCTACTTATCATTCATAATTACCAGTCTTTGGTAATAGCTTTAAATATTAACCGATCGCAAAGAATTTGAACTTGCCCGGCGGTTTGCGCGCGCTGTTTACTAAAGCGAGGGGTATGCGCGTACGCAACGCAAGCTACTTGTTGACTGAATGCTGATTACGACGGCCGCCCGGCGCAAAGCTGCTACGGTGAGGCTACGATTAATTGGGCGCTACGGATGTTGTATACCAGCCTACGGTCTGTTCTCTTTGATTTCGGTAACAATCTTTAATCTGAAAACTACTGACATCATAAAGTTCGTCAGGATTTATGTAAACAGTAAGTACGTTTGTTACTCTTACATACCAAAAGTTACTTAGTCGATTCATCTAAAATTTGGCATATAGGTACAATAAACCCTTGTTTACGGGAACGTTAACTTCGCAGGTAAATCAGAGTGGTATTGTAGGTATTGTTTAATAAGTTGATTATTCTAAACTTTTACTGAATAGATAGAATAGAATGCTCTACAATCTACATTAAATAAACAAGACTATTTAAACGTTCGATTTAAAGGGTTTTCTTAAACCTAGTCACATAATTACTAAAGGTCAAAAACTTTGATTTTCCTTGACGCTCAAAAACAGGTGAATAACATTATAATATGTTTTAATTACTTATTAATCACATAAACTTATATTGTAGAGCTTTACATTACAGTACTATATAGCCTTACAATATAAAGAGCAATCTGTTTGTATTAAGCAAGTATAATTAAGTAACCTATTCTTGGTTATACAATAAATTTTGCTATTCCTCAGAACTGAATCCGAAACTACAATTACAATTTACAGTCAACCACTTCACTAAGATGCAATGATTAATTCACAGTTTGACCAGTTATTGCATCTATTGAACTGACTTCTAATTCTATTAACCTCTTATAAAATCAAAATTTATAACGCCTACCGCAGCCCAAGGCCTTATAACGATCGCAATGTATCAAGACTTGACGCAGTCAATTAATATAACTACCCACGTCTTCCCACGCGCTATGCATTCCACTCTGGAGATGATTTCATTGTGTTTCTCTCTTATGGACACGTTTGTAGCAATTAGATTAGATTCATCTTTAGCAATTTTAGTGCAAACACTGTTATATATGCCACCATAAAACATAAATGGGTTCCAGCAATAGCAGCCAATAGAAAATAAATCCTTCTACTAAATATAAGTCATGCTGCTGCATAAAGGTGGTACTACTACACCCCTTCCCCTAATTCCTTTACCACTAACGATTGAAACAAATAAAGACCTTTTTCACGAATACAAAATCTTAGGTTATATTCCTCATGTTGTTATATATTTTATAAAGTACGATTTTTATAAGAGCTCTTTTTATTAATGTAAGGTTTACATAATAAGAGACTATCTCTTAAAGATTAAAATTTAGTTTAAAGATTTAAATGCTAAAAAACACAAATATAAAATAAGGGTTAATCTAATAAATATTAGAATTTAAAACATATTCTCCGCTATTTGCATTTTAAAATTAAAATAAAAATTAATTATTCCTTAATTAATAAATTTATTTGTTATTTAATTTAGGCCATGACGAGTTAACATTTGCAAAAAATACATCATGTAAGTTTTTCTCGCGTATTTTCACGTACCATATATAGTAAATACAATAATTGTTATTGCGTAGAGACTTTCTAGTATCGTATCTACGTGCGAATTGAATTATTTGAATTTGTGAAAATTTTGAAATTAATTCGCGTCTTATTAATTAACAAGCTGTAAATCCAGCCATCTGTATTTATAAACATAATGTATGTACTTATCAACATTTACAAATGGAACATTAATACAACCAATGAAAGCTAGATGGCTCTGCAAAGCTTAATACGCCATCTATGTTTGTTTATATACATTACCAATTGCGCTTAGACATTTTTACGACAGATGGCGCTCTAAACACCATAGAATATGTCTTTGTCTTTCAATAAATAAATAATAAATAAATATTTTCAGGACATTTATACACAGCGCCATCTAGTTCCAAGCTAAGCAGAAGCTTGGGTTATGGCAACTAGATAACGGAATAAATTACATATAATCAATAAATTAAATTCTTTTAATTAAATAAGGCCTAAGATTAAAAAAGATTATTTAATCAGCGGCTTTCATAGTCACATGGGATGAGTTATGTGATAATTGTTTATATAAAAGTGAAAAATAATACATAGGTCCTACATATAAAGTTCTGAACTATGTGTGCGCATATACAGTTCTATCGTGTGGCCGACTTTTATCATAATAAGTCATAATAAAAATTAACAACTGCTCGTAAAACATTCTTATTAGAAATAATAACTGCACCTCAGTATTTATAACTACAATGGGAGCTTCTGACTTACACTATAATGATAAAACGTCATAAATTATTCCCATGTTTATGCTAATAAGGGTTCTTGCACATTGATACGGAATAGCATCCATGTGCAAGAACCCTTAGAATTCCATCATCGTTACCGATCTGCAGTTGCCTTCTGAAGGACT
>DWAJ01005712.1:0-11196 GCA_018238005.1 Eurema mandarina | reverse complement strand
AGATGCAGAATCATCGGGGCTGAGGGGCGCATCCGTTGTGCAGATGTTTGATCTTCCGTTTGGTTCATAGCAAGGTTACATCCCCCTTCCTCCGTATACATTCTTACCTGTATAGATACAAGTGCAGCACAGATCGCCAATTGAGAACTGGGGAGATCAGGATAGGTCGTTTCGCTGAGTGTTTGCTCGCGTTGAAGATGCGGGATATTCGATTTGTCTTCGTCAACAGCGCGGCGTACACCACCGTGAAGCAAAATCCGGTGCCGAAACTGGGGAATAAATAAATACCTTCGATTAGGTGTTAGAGCGATACTATTAGGCTGAATTAGGCTAGCTCTATTAAGAAAACCGGCCCTTGTGGTCCTTTATACCATGACTTACATATAATAAAGACAACATTCGCGAAACTATGACACTCATTTTGCTTTCTGATCCTCGCTAACTATGAGGGGAACGAACAAACGTAGCGTAAGAAATGCACTTCTCAAATCTTTTTTTGTTTTTGAAATTGATATAGTGCCTTTGAGTACAAAAAATATGTGCCTTGCATAAATGTAAAAAATTTAAGCGCTCACATAGCTATAGAGAAAATTCTTTTAATGTAATCTTGATAAAATTAGAAAAAATACATTTAGGTTTATATTAAGAATGCTTATAAATAAATAACTTATTTTGTTGGTAATTTGTATTGGGTATTTTATTTAGTATCTATAGTAGATATATATCTGTCGTAAGCTTAACCGAATCAGATAGTATTTGATATAGGTTTCTTTGGCTCCAAAAATGGTTTCTTGTAGTAAAATCTCATTATCTGTAAATCCTGATTTGTGTGAGCGAATTTGATATAACTTAGTACAATTATGTATTGAAATTCATTTATAATAAATATCTTACAGGATAAAATAAGTGATAAGGGAATATCACTTCATGTTGAGCTATTTTTAGATAGGTGTAGTTTGGATAAAGATTTGTTTAAGTAAAATAACTTGTAAGCGATTCGATACCGCCGTTTCACTGTTACGAGTATAAAGCTTACTTCAAACAAAAACGCTGTGAAATAAAAGTATTTGAAAAAAAAAAAAACATCATCATTCCCTAGAATATCACTGACTAACAGAACTCATAAAATTATTAAACGTATGTTACATGTTTGCTTATGTTTATTTTTTTTAAATAAAAAACAGAATGAAACATAATATTCTTCATCATTTACCTTAAACATCAAAGTCGCTAAGTAAGCTAACATTTTTTTGTTTTATCCTATGCATATGGTTGCCTGTAAGATACTGATTACAGCCCAAAAGCTGCCATATAAATATGAAGTCTAATTTGTACTGTTCTTTGCTTAATGTACCTACTTAAAAAAAATATGTAAATTTAAATAAACTAAATAAAACTCACTCAAATAAAAGACATCGAACCCTCAAATGTTTTGTTTGTCAAAGTAAATGAATAAAAACCACAAAGGAGCAGGAAATTACGCAGTTTTTTCTCTTATTAGCCGCATAATTAACTATTCGATCTTAGACACGCCCTAGTACGAAGCCAATGAAAAAATAACTAACATTTTACTTTGACATGAATGCTCTTTACAATTCCTGAGGGCTTTTATACAAATGAATGAATGAATGAATAGTTATTATAGTCCATTGAGAACGAACACGGCTTACGATAAGGTTAAAGTTTTATAGTAGGTTAATTATATAGCACATTTTTCAAAGCTTTTACAAATGACAGATGTAAGGATTGACCTTATTACATTTTTCTAAGAGGGTAACCCTAATGATGGCCTTGCACACATTTAACAAATACAGTGTTTCTAAAGAATAATGTTGACCTTGGCTTTTCAATTAATATTAGGAGTATTTCAATAATGATCGTAATTGATAAAACAACATACAAATAAATCAATGAAATTTAAACAATTTTCCATTTTAGATAAGTGTCGTAGCGGCCACTGTATTTTGAGGAATTTAAAATTTTAAAATATGGCAATAATACGTCACCACTAGCACCAAATACTTGCGCAAGTTACTTTTCACTAATACTATGTATGAAATAAAAATACAAACCGTTGTATAGAACATAGGATGTCGTTAGGCCTGAACACTAGCGCGAAGGTGACCAGGTAGCACATGAGGATACCAGCTAGAAGCACATAGGACAACTCGCGTCCACTCGCGCGAACTACTGGCGTCGAACTGTGACGCACCCAGACACCGCATACGAATCTGAGGAACAAATATTGTTATTTTAATAGTTTTTTTTTAATTATTCTATGAAGTGGTGAGACGAGCTGGACGCCCACCCAATTAGGAATTCGGTGCCAAGTAAAACAATAAGTGTTTATTTGGTTAAATCGATATTGTATAGATTGTTGTATTGATATATGATTTACTTGGTACCGACGTCTAAATTATAAAATAACTATTAAATCATTTTTATATACTAAATGAAAATGAGTATTACTTTGTGGGCAGCAAATTTATTTTTTGCTTTTTAGTTTGAAGTCGGTTTATTTTTTTGTTAAAAATTATTTCTAAGGCATAGAGTGATTCAAGAGGAAGGAATATATATGTACTTTGAAAAAAAAATTCTGTATTATGAATTCAAACAGAAAACCGTTGCGCAAGTGCACTTAGGTACTTATCAGTTAATAGATGTCGCTATAAATAGGTCGACATTGTTTCGGAAAATCAGTCTCGCAGGCCAGTAACAATGACGTCACTATTCAAAAACTCTACTGATGCGTCTTCTGCGTTATATCAAAAAATATATTTTTCTCTTATTCAATATAGCAGGGCACTCACAACCAAAAAGTATAAATCTTTCGCGTCAGTTTTAGAAATAACAATTTTTTATTTGGTCCGGAATGGAAAGCGCACACCAATTTGCGTGGCAACTTTATTGTTAGCACGCGAAAATAATTTCAACGGCTCTGTTCACTTTTTGAATATCACTTTTTGTCTAGTTTCTTTACGCGCCAATAAAACCTCCCAATTTTGCGGGTTTTGTATCAATCCAATTCATTTAGATGTATCACATTTTTTTAGCTGAATGGCGTGAAGCGTGAAATTTAACGTAGCGATTTATCGAATTATATCTAGCATTTTTTAAATCATATCACTTAATATTTTGAAAATTATGCGGATTAAAAATATTATCTTAGGAGAGTTTCTCGTCTATCTATTTGTAACTTATTAGTATAATTAGTTTAGATTAATTCAATTGGTTTCATTTCTGGTAAAAGTAACTTGTAAGTAGACCAAATACTTCAGGTATGGTTAATTGAGTTAGCATCGTGTTATTATGGACCTTTTTAGAAACACATCACATACAGAAATACTTACGCAGTCAATAGAATCCCTACAGACGAAAAGGACATAGCACCAATCGCCCAAGCAGAATCTGGTCTAAGATAAACTTCAGGTATGGGTCGACAGTTGGTGCGGGTGGCGTCAGGTAGAGTTCCTCGAGGACAAACCATGCATGCTGTCTCCACGAATGGGGATCGAATCTGAAAGACATTACTACATATTATACTGTTAGTTAACGAAATTTCATTGGTGTTGACAGTCCGGTCTTAAGTGTATTTTATGTTTAATTGCATAATGTTGTAAGGGTGACGTAGCACAACTATCTGATAAAAACTTTGTGGATAAATAACCCAGCTTATAAAATCGACCTTTGCTAATTAGTCGACTCTTTATGAAAAACATATCTTGTATTCATAGATATTTCTTAACTCCCGTTGACATAAATTGTCTACTAAGTGCCCTTAAGAGTCCTTCTGTTTAACTAGCCTTAGATGAAACGGCGAATTGTATATTCACCTGTGATATTCAAAGTAAGCAGAACTAGCAAAATTGCCTGTCCTGTTTTTATTGCTTGGCGTGCTTCATCTAATACTATGCTATTTTCTTTTCCAATCTAAGCTCCTCCAACTGCAGAAGAACTCACCTCATATTGAGTGCAGTTGAAGCAATGCCAGCAGCAACTTTCTCCTTCTACGTACTGCTTGGCTTGCCCCAGCTCACACTCCGCACTACACACGGACTCAGGGGGCTTTCTTTCACCCCACTTAAATTGTATATCTAAAATAATAACCAAAACGCCTTTAAAAAGACAATCGACAATCTCAAAACTTTATAAAGCTAAAATTCTCTTTAGATTGGACGCATTGCCATTGCCATACCGTTGCCATAATTGTCAAAGTCCTACAATATGTCCCCAAAACGTGATCAGACTGATCTTAATTTAAATTTGCCTAAAATTCCTGCCTATCAGTAATAAAAATCCGCAATTAAGGGTTTTGAATGTTAAGTGCTTCGTGACTTGAAACTCATTAGGTTTTGAACGGCAAATCGAAACTCGTCGAAATCAACTGTCCTTGATATAATATCGTCGTAATGTAAGAGTTGTTGAAGATCGTTTACGTTGACAAACACTATTGAAATCCGTTAAATTTGATTTAAATGGTATTTGCAGGATTGGTGATAATTTTAATTTGAAGGTTTATCCACGATAAATCTTGGTTTGCTTAAGCATAATTCGAACGGTTACATTATCGTGGGCGAATTTTACTGAGTTAACGACGTGTCATTTAAAGTCTACTTAAAACATAATCAAGTCACTTCAATATCTCTTACAGCCAATATACATGTCTCTCATCCTATTATATTATAGATTTGTAGAGAAAAGTCGGCTTAGAAATCGAAACTTTAACTATAAAACGATGGCTTTGTAACTTAACAGTCTATAAAATCAGACAACTTCAACAATGTGGCGAATGGGATGTTACAGTAATTAGCCAAAGATCGTTGTCAGCAGTGTCCTCAGATAGAAGTAAAAGAATTCTTACCATCAACACTAAGCTGCAACTCTCCATCCAGATACTGTCCGACCTTCACCCAGTGGTAGACTCCTCGCGCCACTTGCTTGAAGTGCAGTATATTGTAGCGAGCTGGTCCATCTCCATTAGCGTCGAAATGGAACTCGTCACCTGTTAGACCTGAAATTAAGTTTGTGATTAGGACCAGGCTTTAGAACCAATTTAGACACCAAAATTTAATGGACGTGAACATGGACGACGAAATGAAATTTATTTATGAGATATTTTTTAATCATTTAGCATTGGGCAGCGGTAGCAAATAACATTTGATAGAGTTTATTTAAAGAAACTCAAATGCATATCTGACTTCATCTATTAACGTAAAAATGAAATAAGTATTACGGCCATGATTTCTTCTTGAGATTTGACTTTTTAAAAAAAGGTAAATATTAATTGTAAGTACAGATAATATTTATAGTTAATTTTAATCTTAATCTAATAAATCTAGTGTAACATATCACTATATAATCTATACAGTAATATGTTACAACTACTTTTCTTTAATTAAATAAGTACTTAATTTGAAGAAAGTCTTATCGCTGTTGACTTACCAGTAAAGTTGACTTTCCTCAAGTATCGCAGCAGCTCAGAACCGCTGGTGGGTCGCATTGCGTCGCACAGGCCGTACCTGCCGCTACACACTGTGGCATGCATGTCCCTGTTAAAGACATAATATGGATCATATAAGAGCTTATATGTAAGAAGACAGAACCAGGAATTAGTAATCAGTTCTTAGTCTTACGAATAGAGATTTGTTTAATGGCAATTTTGCGAATTTCTTTAATGGCAAGTGTAATAGCAACTTATTAAGCCTACTTTCCACTTATTTACTGGGTTGAAAACAACTAGATCGTGTTGCTACTAGACTACTAAGACAGAAGACTACTCTCGGTCATGATATACGGATACCATTAATTGACAATGTGTTTTTTAAAAGCTCAGTTCAAACATGGCCATACCAAGAAAAAAATGAAATAAAAATAATAGACGGTTTAAGAGGCAGCATAACTATATCATTCTTACTTTATAAGGGTTAAGTAAGTATATAGGTCAGTTTGTTAGTGACATCATTGGAGGATCGATCCATTGATCATGGACCAATCTCCTTAAACTATACTGATTTTGTCTGCCTAGAGCATCTAAAATAATATTCCCGTATACATTGATTAATGATATAATGACGTCACACATCAAGTGCTTAAAAACATCAAGCCTGATTATTTATTTGCCTGTCGGGTCAAAGCAAATGTTAATAGCGACCCTAAAATGTAGGAGAAAATTTAATTTCATTAATTGCAAGGTGAAAGGGAAACGTATTACGCAGGTGATCCATCAAAAGGCCTATGAGGTTTTTGTAAATTACCTCTGGTGAATTAGCCTTTTTTATTTACCGAACAATTTTTATATAGTCTCATGACGTTACAATACCGGGCGGTTTCACTCGGCTTTTTATAAATATGGGTCTTCGGTGTTATGATAAAAATTGTATATACATACTTATTTGGAATATTTGAACACTATTTTAACTAGCATAGTAAATGATTATGGTTTCCTTCATTAAAGTACCTATAGAATAAGTCGTTCTTTCTTCTGTCTGTCCCTAAGTAATTTTAAATCTTTTAAACTACGCAACCGATTTTCAGGCTGTTTATTTATCAGATAGATGAAAGTTTATAATATGTTTAGTATATGCATAAATCCAGACAACACCAAGGGACGCAGCTAGTTCATAATAATTCTAAACAATACATTTAGCAAACAACCATCAGTAATAAAACACAGCCAACGTCGGTTTAACTCGGTCACAGCTAAAATTCTCAGTCGGCATAATTGTATAATTTATCGGAGCCTACACTTGACTACTTGTAATTAATCATAGTAAATTATTGCCTACTCCGGCTGCTTCAAAGCCCAGCCATTTACCAGCTTTATGAGATATTCCAAATTACTTTCGGTTTCTTTCATTTGTTTTTACAAATAGGCTCTTTAAGTACGGGAATGCACACGTTTAAAATGTTTAGATCTTTAAAACTTCGCTATGGTTTTTGATGTTCGTTCTTATAGTCGATAGAGTGATTCAATAGGAATACTTTAAAGCATAATATAAATATATATAATAATAAATTAATGTCTATAATTAAGTCAGCCTAATTTTGAATAGATCTAAATAGAATTTCATAGATCATCGATACAAAACACGTTAAGACAATGAATTCACTGTGTTCAATAATAATTTATAACGTTAAGTGTTAAGATGGCTTGTAACTTTTAATGTGGTTATTTCTTTTTAGTTGCCTGCTTCAGAGACTATTATTTTCTGGTGTATTTTCTTATATTGAACAGCAGCTTCTATTTCAAGAAAGCTGTAAAATAATGGCATCTTGTCAAGACTATATGTCTCTTAAAATCTTTTGCCTTCAGTGCTCCCACTAAGAAAAGGAAATGCAGAGATATTTCTGATGTGGATGATGCTAGTATTAGAAGGCACTTTTCTGTGGAAGGGTTGAAATTAAATATAAACATAGCGACATTTCAAGCAATGGACATTTAAATACTTAACTGTAAGACTGGTTCACATAAAATAACAAAATCATCAACAAATAAAACGTGTTTCAGATTCCTATGCTACAGAACTTTAAAAAGAAAAAAAGGCAAACAAGAAAACGTATTCGTAATAACCTAGTGACGGCTGCTTCCTGCCTATAATGAAGCTTATGAGAAGTTACGGAGGTCTTTTATTCCGGGGTACATACCACAAATAGATGAATAATCTTACCTATATTTAGGGAGTGTTATGTTATGTGATTATTAAGATTGAATAGCTTGATGGAAAGCGCTGGTATCATCCTGATCGCAGAGTTCTATGATTCTTCTGAGAGTTTTTTAAAAGAATAAAGGTTTGTGAATGTAGTTCACGTTAATTTTGGGGGAGTATCAGCAGATTATTTCGTGGGGGCCGGTGTCAGTGACATCTAATTACTGCGTTAAGACGGAATATAGAGGGATTTTGGTTGATAGAAGTCCGACAAACCCGTGATCTTCACCTTAAGGCGAATGGATATATTAATAGGATTTCTCCACTAATGTATTCTATTACCCTACTTTTTTAGAGAAGAAGTCTCACCAATCTAAGAATGTGTCCGGTTCAAATCTATATTTTTTAATTCCATGTATGTGCATATCGTGTTTTGTCAATATAGTGTTTTTATTTATTTATTATTATTTCTGGGTGTCATTAGCTGTAGATTTGCGGTCTTTCGGCCTTAACTTACGGATTACGGATTTAATGAGGGTTATGTATTTTAAAGTTAAGTAGCCTTAACTTTAAAATACATAACCCTCATTAAATCCGTCGGTTAAGTAAATAGTCCCCATTAAAGCTGACGAGTAATTTTCGTATGTTCAAGATAAGTGACTAGAAATTCAAGTCACGTTTTTGAAATCATTAATACAGCTTTATGGAGATAATTAACGAGTCAAAGCTTTTTGATACTTATAACTCTGTACCCTTTGGGATTATAACGATTAAAAGTGTCTTAATTATTCGGTTGATATAGTTTTGATAGTACTTTCGACGACGAAGGTATATTAAATACAAATTAAAATTAAATACTCTAGAATCGTTACTTCACTATATAAAATAGATTTTTTTTATTGAAAAATCATACACTAACAAAATAAATATATTATCATTACTAAGTGAAAAAAGTAGCTTTCTTCAGTTTGTGTGTTTTTTTAATACAGAGTAATTCAAGTGGACGGTGTATGTGTATAATGCTCGCATAAATGCGGGACAAACCAAACGGCGCGGCTTGTGTTGTACACCGGCTACAAGAGTAACGAAATATCGTTGTTATATATTATATGTTTTTCTATGCGTGTGCAGATATTATACTTGTAGTTTTTGGTTTCGATTTCGGTTTCTGTTAAGGGTTTTTTTATGGTAATAGTCGTAGTTAAGGATAACCTTATTTAACCATAAACCTATCCTGTGACTGCTCTTATCATATTTTGAAAAATCACAACAAGATACATATACATTTAACCCTTAGTCGGCTGTCAGTTGTTTCAAAGGAACAGACGTTAGCAATGTATACATAATGTATGAGGAAAGCAGGAAGGGTTGAAATAATATTTTCACGAGGTAGCTGGTTCATATTCAGGTTAATTAACAAGATTGTTTTTGTATTTGATTAAAAGGTTTTTTAGACGTTCAACTTATACAGTGTTAAATATACGTCGATTATTTAAATAAAACAAAAATCTAAGGTTCATTAAAGCTATTTTTAAGCTTGGCTTTTTCAAAATATATCGATTATGACAATTACCATTTAGATCAAATATAATATAATATACATTGTGATTTTGAGGTTCAAATATATAATTTTTTTGGTTAATTTCCCTTGCTGGTTAACGGTCGGTGGCTACAAGCGTCGCGAATGTGTTGACGTCGCGTCGTTTAAATTTGCTTCGTGCAGTAGTACAGAATAGCACTACTGCTTTCTTCGAAAATGGATGTGGGTTCGATTTTGTGACGAAAGACCTGAAGTATTACTACATCCTATTCTACTAATATTATAAATGTGAAAATTTGTGAGAATGTTTGTATGTTTGTTATTTTTTCACGAAAAAACGGCTCGACCGATTTACTTGAAATTTGGTTTGTAGATAGGTGATATCCTGGATTAACACATATGATACTTTACATCCCGGTATTGCCCCGGGAACGGGAACTACGTGTAACTGCGGGGCACGGCTATACTTATCTATACTAATATACTAATACTAATATATAAAGCTGAAGAGTTTGTTTGTTTGTTTGTTTGAACGCGCTAATCTCAGGAACTACTGGTTCGAATTGAAAAATTATTTTGTATTGAATAGACAATTTATCGAGGAAGGCTTTAGGCTACATAACATCACGCTGCGACTAATAGGAGCGAAGAAATAATGGAAAAACAAACCAACGGGGACGAAGTCGCGAGCAACAGCTAGTTATTTATAAAACACAGATACATCTCCAAGCAAAGTCAACCGTTTCATTAACTTTCGCAATGAAATATAAGTCACTCGAAGAACTGTTTGACTTCCAAGATGCGAGACAGCTTTTAATTATTAAAACATGAACTCCAAGTGTCATACGGTTTCATAACTTTGTTGACTTTGGAAAGATCTTATTCGTAATAAAACGACTGTTTGTTTAACATTGATTGAACACAGCTTTGCGTAGCTTGAGTCTTATACATTCTTTTTGACAAAACGCTGTTTGTATTTTTAAGGGCGCCATAACTACATTGAAAAATACAAACGTCTACAAGGACTTTTCTGTTTTCGTCAGTCACTTCAGACTTTTTTAAGTAAGAAAGACACCTGTGAATAAAAGCCTTTTTGTTGGTAAATTTATTTTAAAATTGATTTTGATCCTACATCGTCACAAAACACTTTTCATGGTAGTATAAAAACATCTTACTCCAGGAAAAGTCTAAAGTTAAATGTATGCCTCGCCCAGGGTAAGAATTTTAATACCTTTAGATCACCAATAAACCAATCACATTACAATCCTTGTTCTTCGTAAACCACAGGTATTTCCAGAAAGTTCCTTTTCGTTCAACGCGGTAAACGAGGTTGAGTTCACCAATTGAAGACCTCTCAAAGGTAGTTTGAAAGCAAAGAAACACTACACACACAAATAGGTAAAAGCCTGCCGATTCCGTGAATCGTGCCAAGATTAGACGCTCAGAACTCCATTTGAGATATGCGGAGTGGAAATGCTGAGTGAACAGGAAGTTTCGTGATATAAATAAAACAGCTGTTTTGTTGTTTCGAACATCGACTGGTCACACTTTAAATATTAAGTACTTAGATAGATAGGTAGAAAGATTATACTATACATTAAATGAATATATTGAAGACAAAAACGCTTGGAATGATATTTCTCAACCCTCGTGGGACAGTGACCTTTTTCATGTATAAATATTATACTAGTCGAGTTTTTGTTTATATTTACAATTGTATGTTCTTATTTTTTTTAAAAAGAGCGACTATCAGAGTTTCTTTCCGGTTCTTCTCTGTAGAAGCTGCCTTCCGAACCGGTAGTAAATGTTTTGTAATACCATGACGATTCAAAAGTGTTGCTTTATGTAGCCTAATTGAATAAAGATACTTTTGACTTTGACTTTGACTTTGATTGATCTATCTATCTATCTAAGTATAGTCCGCGTCATTTATGTTTAGCGCTGGACGAGAATAGCTGCGGATCAGTAGAATCGCGCTCGTAATTGACGTATTGGTGAGAGAAAGACAAC
>DWAJ01005711.1:0-11197 GCA_018238005.1 Eurema mandarina | reverse complement strand
ACTTTCATTTCTTAGCGGAAGACATAATTTATTTTATTTGTAAATACATTTTATTTAGAATAATAAAATAAATATTGTTATTACAAATTGATAATAGATGTTATTGTAATATTAAAAAATATTTCGCAAATCTTACCAATAGAAAGGTTCAAATAATTGATATCACAATTCACACACAGGTTGCGTAAACATACTCGCTAACTAAATATTTACAAATTTTTATGTCAGACCACCGCTCAACAAGAACTCACGGGCGTCAATGAGATATTGACATCATATTTGAATGATTAAGTACGTATTGCAACGATATCAATGCGTAGGCACATTTTGATAGATTGATTTCAAAGTTTATTTGTTCATTATTAAAATGTCCATCTATCTTTACATCTAAAGATCTTTTGATAGTGGATATATTGGCACGTGTTAATTACACGCAAATATGTAACATTATCGCGTTTCTTTTAATAATGGCATTGAAGATGTAGATGAGCTGTCAAAACAAGGAGGTTTAGCTTTAAAACTGTATTCCGAGCCTGACTTAATAGAATCGCGAGTTCTTCTATTAATAATACATGTTATGATGTATATATTTAATACATAAAGGTTTTAAATAAAATATATTGAACATAGGTTAAGACGGACTTCTATTCACTGAAACTCGACCCATCGAACTTCTGATCTACCGCATTGCAGAATAAAACTCACAGCCAACGAAATTACAAGTACCTTTTTATTAGTATTAAAAATCAAAATCGTCCTCTAAAGTCTACGTGTATATAACAGCGAATACACAATCCCTCAAATTCACAAAGTACTTGTATAAAATATTGGTATAGCTTAAAATAGCGTTTCATAACAAAATACGCAATTGAAATGCACCAAAAACCTTAATTATGAATATTCTTTGTGAACATGATCTACCTTCGAAACAATAAGTAATGATATAACCATAATTGATAGTTTACTGTTTGCTTTGTGAGTTATAGTTCGTTAATCAAGTGTATCGTGCAGCGGTTTCATACGAATAATTTAAATCTTATTATTTTAATAGCACGCTATTTTATTCTCTTCTGTTTTTTACCTAGTAAAATGATCGGAACAGCAATATCTATGTTAACATCAACAAAAACAATTATGAAAATTCGATTGGTTCGACGGGTTGTATTGTTGGTATGGCTCATAAAAATCTTTATATGTATCTCGTTATAACATTTGACACCTTAAATAATTATAGAAATGTTTTTCAGTACCTTGCTATGAGAGATAAAATAAGTAGCTGTGTAAATTAATGTGAATCATTTATATCATTTACAACACACAAAACTCTATTACAAGTTATCGAAACATCTCTATCTAGGTAGTAAGCACGCGAACTAGACAAAAAATATTAAATCGCTCCCGAGAAAAATAAAAACTCAGTCAAAAAAACATCAAAATCTCATTAGTTACCATTTCATACCGAAACGACACTACGGAAGCTGTATAACTAATGTACGGTAATAAACAGAGATGAGAAATGTCGTATTTCTTTTTACAACTTCTCTATTCCATCCATTTTCTGGTTTAAAGGTGTTGTTACGTGGAAATAGACGATAGACGATGCTTTAATTATAAAACTCGGCCGCAATAGCGCTGTTTGTTTTCGAATATCGTTAAAAATGTACCTTTAGAAAGATAATGGATTATTTTTTGATAAAAGATAATTAGAGTTTTAAAAATATGTGTTTTGATTCGTTATAGATAAAGTTATTATTGTCGTATTATGGTTTTAATTCTGTTTGTAGAAGTTGATACGCATACTGGCCGAAATAGTATGAAGGTGTATTTTTTCTGTGATGAAGGACAGCGCAGGTTCACCAGATGACAACTGACCACCTCCTTTCAAGAAAAGTCTCAAAAATAAGTGCCTTGATAGCTTTATTGCCAACTTCTAAAATAAGAAAAAGGAAAGGATCTGTGATAAAAGGAAATAAAGGAGGACAGGGAATGAAAAACAGACCTTAAAACGAAACGCAGTGACATGTAAGATGAGATACTACTACTACCGGTTTTCTTCTTAGGGTAAGCACTTCGGGTAACCCAGTTCAATTCAGCCTAACGGAAAACACTATCTATTAACCCAGTTTAATATTTACATAATTCCTTGGTATACGGACTGATCCATAATCGTAGTCGCTTACATGTTTACACATTGTTCTCTGAAAACAAATGAAATGTATCGTGTATGTGTATTTCGTATGTACCTGTACATACACATAATTATTTCATTTGTAAACAAATAGCAGAATGTATTCCTTTTTTCATTATCTCTGACAAAGATTAATATTCTGCTACGTATGGCATTGTATTTGCTTTAGACTGACTTCTTCCATTTGGTTTTATGTTATAAGTCACAGGTCTACAAAGACAATAGGTAAAAGAATTTTTTTTGTCTGTTTAGTAAATTCAGAGAAATTTAAGTCACGTCATCGAGGTGACTCAATATTGTAACATA
Organism: Eurema mandarina; assembly: GCA_018238005.1. NCBI lineage: Eukaryota > Metazoa > Arthropoda > Insecta > Lepidoptera > Pieridae > Eurema > Eurema mandarina. Next base: position 8,703 of record DWAJ01005711.1, on the reverse strand, counting down.
ATCTAGTGACTACAGTTATTTCTCCATTGTTCAGTTTTATTGTAGCATGCTTATAAATAAAAAAATTAATTTGTTCCGGGTTTCTTAGAAATATTTTTACCTACTTTAAGTAGGTATTTTAATTTCTTCCTTATAAAATGAACATGATGTACGTACAATGGTATTATTGTTTAATATACGATTAAAAGCTACTAAAAAAATTATATTAGACTATTTTTTTAGTTTATCCGATTCAAGATATAATAATGTCGAGGACGCGTCGGTTTTAGTTTCATTTCCATTTGGTAGTAGACTTTATAGATATTTTTCTATTGTCGAGAAAAAATAAATGTAAGTTTAGTATTATAAATTATAATTTAACAAATTATATAGGAAAGAGTATATGAAACCATAGGTCAACAATAACATTTCGGATTTACTGGGAAGTATAATATTCGATGACTTCCTGAATATTATATCAATGTATGAAAATAACATTGATATTAAATCATATTTATTATGTTATTTCTTCCTGGTAGCGTTATTATTTATTATCGATTCTAGCGACTCACCCGACACATAAAAATACCTGGAATTAAAGTAATTGTTACGCATTTTTTTACATTTTACTTAGAAATATCTTTATAATTAGTATGAGTCTTAAATATAGATTGAAGTGCATTATAAATCTAATAGTTCGTCGCAGTTGTCATCAATCAATTCTATAAAATCGTTTCTACTTTATTGAAAATTTAATGGCCTTTTCTAATAATAATGTTTAAGTATGCGCGTGTATATTAATGTAGTGATATCAAAAATGTCTTTATTAAAAGATTTTTTAAATTAAAAACTTTTATAAATATTACAAAAACAAGCGGGAGACAGTGTGTTTATATTATATATTCAGGCTACTTTTTTATTTCTTGCTAACCGATGCGAGCCACAGACTATAGTGAGGAAAATTCCATATTATAATATAATTATTACTGTTTATATGGATGAATTTTATATTACTAAAAAAAGGACTTAAGAGTCATTTTGTCTCTGTTTACGATAAAATGATTTCTTAGTTATCATTCAACACATAGACAAATAATCATTTTTATGGGAAAGCCCTGAAAAAAAACATTTTTTGAAGACAAAGTTTAGTTTAGACGAACATAATTAGTTAAAAAAACATTGAGGTATTTACGACCTTCGGAAAATGTATTTAGATTATTGTAACGCGTGATTCTATCTACCGGCTATTTGTTTCATTATGAACATTGTTGCGCCATATTTTCAACAGATCAATTAATACAATGCATCTGGTATTTTTTAAAGACATGCTCACGTGGAATATTTTGCACACTTAAATAGTTTATTATAAAAAGATATTATGAGTGTGTGTAAATTAATGTTGATATAATATTAGATAAAAGATTAAGCGAGATCAATTTTATCTAATAACCATAAATAAAACAATATTGTTTTTTTACAAAGACTTGCAGTTAAGCCTTATTGATTTTATTTCTATTCTAACCTGAATACTAGATGTAGAATATCTTAAAATTTCTTTGTCTAAACAGGAAGTTCTGAAATGAAATCCTTACTAATTAATATTATTATCAATAACCTATATAATACTAGCCGTCTGCCCCGGCTTCGCTCAGATATATTATGTAAGCTATCCTATCTTGTAAGTTGGATCAAACTGCACACTGTGTGCAAGTTTAATTAAAAATCGGTTTAGTAGTTTAAGAGTCAATCGCAGACAAACAACGTGATACGTAAAGATTTATATTTCATCATTTAAAAAAATTTATGTTATTCAAAATCTATTATATATTAAAGTTATATATAAAATTTACTTATATGCATCGATAGAAATTACATTTGTGTCAATCTGGATTTTGGTTCTCCCCAGACGTGATGGCTTAAGGATTGTTCATTAGCTTTAGTACTAATTTGGTTTTTAAGCATCGTGGTTTTCATTATGGTTGTTCTTTATATTAATTTAATGCTATCTAAAGAGAAGTACCAAAATACAATTTAATATAACTTAATCTCTTTAAAGACTAAATGCTTTAATGTCAGTTTTAATTGTTGTTTCAACTTCATAACAATACGAAATACTGTGTATAAAAATTAAACTGTAAACTAAGAGAAATAAAGGAGATAAGAAGCAAATTGTGGAACTTTTGCAGTCGATACTCGCAGCGTAACTACTGAAAACGAATATCAACGGAACTGCGGAAGCAAAGAACCAAACAAATCCAATCAGCCGCAAACGTTTTCTAGAAAAGGAAAGAATGGCTTTTAAATACTACATTTTTTACAAAACGGCTCCTCGCAAATAAACATGGAATTTCTGTTCGTATTAGATTTTTAAAGCAAATGCAAACAATGATCGATCTACACTAATTTGATTGGTAGGTTAGTGGTTACAGAGTGGGCGGTAATCAGTTTGTCACAAGTTTACCTTTACTATTTACATTGCTATTGAAGTCCTATTGTATTCTCTGCATAGTAGGATTTTTTCCCGGATAATATTCACTAACTATAGAAGCAGACTTAAGTATTCCATCGACGTATTATCAGCTGATTTAAATAAAACCATGTGTAGTCTGCACATCTTTGGATGTGGAAACGTGAATGTCACTTTATAGCAGTAATGGAATATTCGTGCTCGCTAGGCTGTCGGTTTGCGGCGCTAATACATACTTTAAATTTGCACCGGTAACATTCGCGAGCGAATAGGGAACTTTTCAAAAGTTTTAAAGGGATTTAAATGAATCTCATTTCAAGTTCAGATTAATTTATGGGAGATAGTTTTGTGCGCTCATCGTTACTTCGTTAGTGACATTTAGACATTTTTGTGAATCTGTAAAGAGGTAAGGTTATTTTTGAATTCTTTGTTTGAACCGCATGCAATTATAAATTGAAAGCCTTGTATCCGGATCTAAACTATTTAAAATCCAAAATTTATTTTAATAATTAATTAATAGTATTAAAAGAATAGAATTTAAAGTTCTGCGTGTCTTTTTTATCTTAAAATCACTTTAAACTTATAAATATTTTAATACAAAACGTAGAAAAACAGTTCATAAGCTATTTAAAAAATGTTAATTTTAATGCATCATTTTCAATATTTTATTAAACATTTACTCTTAGACCTTTACTTTATATAATCGTAAAAAGTAAGTTCGTTACTTGTTTTTAGTACATTGAAACATTTAATTAGGATCACTTACTTATACGATCTGTAAATGTAAACTCTAAGGACTTATTTCGTTCATGTTTTTCTTATAATGACTTGTGATAAAACTTTTATCTTTAAAAATTCTTGATATTTTTGTTATAATCATTAAAGTTCCCTCGTTTATATTTAGAATGTTTTTCTGTGTATTCATAAATATTTTTATATCTTGTATTCATTGTTTATCGTTTGATAAGTCATGTGACTTACTAAATGATAATACATATCGCTCTCATTTTTATTTTTCTTAATAAACAGATTATTTACATTTATATATAACATATTAACTTTGCATACATATACTGGAACGAAATAGTGTCAACGAGACCTAGAATAGAGTGAGCTTTACCGTCTGCACATTCATCAATCAATATATTATTGTATAACATATTTTCTTTTTTCAAATATTAATGATTTTAGTCCAAATTTCGGCAGGTCGTGAATCCAAATTAGAATGGCTCGCAAGGATGCTACCAATTAAAAAAAAGTGGCGTCCAAATGGCCATTTTATTGAGGTTATTATCGCTTTCGAGAAGCTTTTAGCTTTGCAATTGCCAACGCAAGATGATATCTAACCATCAGGCACATCACAGTTGCCTCTATAACATAAGAAATACCTGAATCAACCAAACGTAATATTGGTTACATAATAAATACACAATGTCACAGTTTAAGAGCAATCACGAAATTGATTGTCTCTATTTCTAAACATAGGAACGTTATGCACATTTACTGCCCCTCACTGATACGGCGCGGCGAACTCATAAAACCTTATCTCTGTCCTCTTATGAAGTGTTTGCTTTCCTTGCGACCAACTTAATATAAGCTACTGAACCTGTCTTAGTTTTGTTGTAAATATTCTTACTAATAGGTGATGAGGGATAAAAAAAATAAATGATACTAGTTGTTAAGAAAAAATATTTAAAATCGGAGTTAAGTATACAAACGCTGATGCAGATTTGAAAGTGGACCTAATTTTTAAAGTACTGTTTTATAAACGAATGCTTTTGTCAGATCAAAATCCAGTTCTACCTCTTTTTACTTAAATATCCAGCGCAAATTTATGTACTTAAATATAAACCTATTTAAAATGTAATTGTAATGAAAAACGTCAAGACTGTGGGTACTTGTAACACAAACTCTCAAATATTTCACTCTCAGGAAGAATTTAGTACATTCAAGTACACTCGCCGTACTAAACGCTCTCTCCACCGAGTCCCGATTGAAGTACCAGCAACAATGACGGTCTTTGGCTTTGTAATACTTTATTATGTGCCGACAGAGATCCCTTGACAAAACTTTATTGGAACATCGAGTAGAAACACTCACATCGATATGAGACACTACTTAATGTAGTATTATTATATGAGAAACCCCGTGCAAGAACATCTATTGAAGGCCGCACAATAGCTCGTCCTTTCATTTCGGATTATTAATTCCACCGTATTAGGTGAGTGTTGGCTTGGCAGAATATTATAATGTTATTGTGTTTTATATAAAGAAGTAATATACCTAATGCGAAATACCTATCACTCGTCAATAAGATGAATTTCTATTTAGCGCGAATGGATAACAATTTATTTGCTGCCAACAAATATAAGATACGATGAGTACAACGATAAACTTATATTATTTACAGGCCACAATAAATAATCAGAAATATCTTTTATAGTTGGTGATAGTCATAAATAATGAAAAATATATTAGGTCCTTAACTATAACATGAATGGAGTCTCAATAATAACTAATAACAATTGTTAGTACTTGATTTGAATTATAGAACAGTTAATAAAAAAAAACGTAATTCGGACTCTTTAAAATACACTTATTTTTTTAAACTGTAAAGAAATTTTTGGAATCATGTTTATTTTATATTATACATATATGAGAATTGCCATAAACCAAAACATGTATAAAATAGTTATTTCTTGACTACATTCCACGCTGAAATGTCGTTTTTGTTTAAAATGTTCTCGAAATTACAAAGGATAACAGAGATACCTTAACATATTTCAACCTCATTATGTACATACCGAGCCACTTAGTTGTTAATTAAAAATTTCACCCTTTCCAAGTTTATCGTAGATCGTTAGAGCTTAATTACTTTTTATTACTGTGCCACGAATGATGAAATGTTTGAACATATATATATATTATTTGTAAATCAAATTTTAGTTGTAATGTTTTTGAGGTGGTAGTGCCATGCCTTTAAGATGAATTGTGCTACCCAGGGAACTACCACCCTCCTACATAGATGTTAAACAGACAAATGGCGCAAAGTAATGACATCATATTACTGGTATTATCGCGATTCGTTCGGTTAGTGAGAACACTAGGGCATTTTTCCTTCCTCCCTTCCTTTCTCATCCTTTTTTCTTTTTTAGCTATAATTATTTCTTTTAGCCCTATTTTATAGGCCAGCAACGCACTCGAGAGGCGATTAGCTTCGCGACTGTTAATGGAGGAGGTCCCTTACTATCAAACCTCCTGTCGGTTGCCCGTCATCATATAAAACAAAAAGTTAAATAATAATTAATTATATATTCGAGTCATATCTAATATTGAAATTTTGTATAACCCGTGAGAGCTATAAATAAAGGTGTCGATACGGTTAACATTGTTTCTAATAATACACACAAAAGCATTTAACATTTGTACTTCTAAAATACAATTAGCTCGTCGCTTCAATTCGCGTTTATTTAAAGTTAATGAACAACAGCTATTCTGAAACTGTTAATACGTATTCTATGCAGTCAATATTATGTAAAGTATAGCATTATAATTATATTTTTGTATTTAAATATACAAATAGATTTGTAATTAAACGTAACACTATGTATAGATTAGCCTTATATAATATTATGATAAAGGCTCTTGAGAATTTCACTAAACGATTCTTCTTTTCTATAGACAATTTAAACTTCAAGATACAACTTACACGAGACGTATACACCTATATCAATTGCTGTCTGGATGAGATTAAAGGTTTCGTTTAGAATTTTCATTTCGTTATTTTGTATAGCACATATATAACAAGAGTATCAAGAATCGAGAACATTGCTTTACCCTTACGGCGCCGCCGTGTCTCGACATCGAGTGTAAAGGTGATCATAAACTTGTATTAATCCAGTCATGTGTAGAAGAGTACTCAAGTATCGTACTTCAAGCATTTTATTAATATCAAAGTCTCATACATTTTAATATCTTTTAAATGACCGATATCTACATATAATCTATAGAACGGTTTAATCTGCTCGTAGCCCATCATTTATATTCTTTAACGAGATAAATACAATATTTCAAATTATAAAAAATAATTATCATAAAAATATTCCTCAATGTTGAAAACAAGGAACAGCGAAGAAATGAAATTACTTCAATACATAAAGCGATTTATAAAAAGTTTGATATTCGTTAATGATTCTACCACAAAGCGGCATCGCTTGTCAACAAAAGAACCTCGCTACTTTAATTCAAAGACTATTTGCTTTAGACTAGTCTAGTCTAAACTTTCATTCATCATATGCATCTTTTTTCCATTTTTCCAAGACGAGCCATTCACCTTTACACAAAGCTTGTCGCTTTCAGAGGTGTTTGCGAGTTACCTTCAGTTTAAAGTTGTCTAATAAAGTCAGTCTGCATTTTTAACAGACGTATTTATGAGTAAGTGGAAAATGTGATGTTTGGTAATATGTAACTTTATATCTTATTCTAATGTATAATGATGAGTACACAGAATATTATTTAAAATGTAAATATATTATATCAATATTTTCGAACTATTTATAAGTCCAATTATAGTTCTAAATTTAATATAATGATAGCAACCTTCAGATATAAACTTTTCCTGATAGCTATTATTTAAAAGCATATTTTTAAAATATCCATATACTATAGGTACGTATATTAAGGTGAATTTTAGCCTTAATGACAAATCCGTTTTACGCCCATAATATTGCAACCTGCGAGATCCAACAAAAGTGATGTTCCATATAAAAATACAATCACATATATAAACTCGGCAATGAATTGTTAAAAATGGAGTAAATGGAGTGATGGGTACTGAGTTTAACAGCGGTAATAACTCATAAGTCAAGCGCGTAATATGCGTGAAATAGATTCTGGCGGGCCCTCTCTTCTAGAAGAAATTCTCGACTCCAGGCCGCTACGAGTCGCTGGCTCGGAACGTTAAATTAGCCTAGGATAGCGTTGTTTGAAATATTATTTGAAATGGTATGAATCCGTTTTGTCGTATTTCATCTCCATATCTATTCTATTTACTCACGGCAGACGGGCTCACATTTTGTCACTTTATCTTGCGTATTGTAATACTCGTGTCTTCTTTACCAACGAATTTATGGCTTTAATTTTGGACATATATTTGGGCATATTTAACCTACCAAGTATTGATTTATTTTACTAGAGATATGTAAAGTAGGTATTACAGACACAAAATATTTTTTTTGCGTAAAGATATAATAGATGAAAACATAAAGTCAATTAAATAAATTGAACAAAATTTAACGAAGCACTTAAAATAATTTGTGGATTTCTGTAGCCACATTTTGATGAAATGCAACGTGAAATACAGGGTCGCCATATTACCGTGGCTGATGTGGCCAGCCTAGCGCGCACTATACCTACAATACGTTTAACATTATGAATTAATTTGGAATTATAGTTTTTATAGAAATGTAGTGCTTGTTCAAAGTCAAAGAAATTCAAGCTTTGCCATAGCCATGTCATTTGAATCAGCCATCGAATTATTAAAATATAACATGTATTACCCTACATATTTAAATGTAAAATTGTCTTAACTATACAGATTTAATATAGGTATCTTAAACATATTATAAATGTATTTCACCTATATATTAAGTACCACGAAATTTATTCAGAAAAATAAATCCAACATTATAAAAATTGAATGAAAGAAATTGTATTATTTTTAATTACCTACGTTTTACAAACGTCCAAAAACAAGTCGCATAATTAATTAGAGAAACACAAACAAGAAACCAGCCTTGAGTCAACACGCTACATATGCGTCCAATGTAAACTAAAAAAGGCATTTAAATGGAAACGGGAAAAATACGAGAAACAAAAGGGCGACGTAGTGTTGGCTGAAGCAGCTATGAATAATCCTCCCGTCATCACCACGCGAGCGCGCTGCCCAATTAAAAACGTACTCTTTCCACGATTTTTAGCTTAGAATATTGTATAATAAGCCAATAAAATACCCCTCTTAACGCCTCCGAGGGCCGTCGGCTATGAAATATGCAGCTCGCTCTCATTACAGTTAGTAGAAATTAAATGCATAATCCGTCGCTTTAGCAGAGCTACGATATTTCGAAAGCTCATAATTCCTTCGAATCGAGAAGTTACGATTACGCTTTAATATTCAACGAATATTAGAGTAGTATTTTTATGTGAAAACTGACACATGAGGTCTATCAGGTTATAGTATAAAGTAGATAGTATTTAAT
>DWAJ01005710.1:0-11198 GCA_018238005.1 Eurema mandarina | reverse complement strand
ACGGGCGGCCTTATATATGGGCCTCATGTTTTGTGGAGGTACTTAACCGGGTACAAGGTATCCCCCTACATATTAATCTGACGCGCCTCTCAAAGTCCCGGAATCCCCTCTTGGGCTCCATAGCCATGACATCGAAGCATTGTCAGTCACTTGTTCAACTGATCGTGGGTCCTCTCTATACTTAAGAGCAAGAGTATATCCATCCTCCTTTACACCAAAAGATTCCACTTCGAAAATAAATACGTTCAGACAGAAATGTGCAGAAGTGGTACTACAAAAACATCAGCTGCTTTACGTCTGATATATCATTGCATTTCATACAGTAAGAAGCTACTTCCCGTATTGAGTCGCTTACTATTTATCAGACCAGCCTCTTCCTTAGCTGCCTTTAAAACATATAAAAAACAACATAACATAAAATCATAATTTCTTTACGAAAAACTCGCTATACGGACGACGTTGAACACTTCCCATCACATCTTTAACCAGATAACTTAATAAAAACGACTATATTGTTCTCTTATCACCGCGAAGGTCATACCAAATAATAAAGGCACCATTCTCCACAACATATCAGTAAACAACGAACTCATTTAATTAGGGGCACCGTATCGAGACCGTGGGACGCCTCCCGTTAGTAAAGACAGTGCGCGATTTCCTTGAAACAACTATACATATAACTGTTCCCTTTGTGACAGTTAAATAAATTATTACAGAGAATTACTATGGGTTTAACGTGCACATGTCACGTCGTGTTGATTATAATTATCGTTCATACTGTTTACCTATTAAAAACTTTTTTGTAGGGTTTCATCGTCGAACAGTATAGGTCGCGTCACGAATGTTTAGCGCTGAACGAAACCTGCGCAGAGGTCAAAAATAAGGTATCGAGGGGAAGGCACGGCGCGCGGGGCGCGTGATCGCCGGTTGCGCGAGCGTTGATTGGTTGTCCCAGTCGTGTTGTCTTTCTCGCACCAATACGTCAATTACAAGCGCGATTCTACCGAAGCGCAGCTATTCTCGTCCAGCGCTAAACATCCGTGACGCGACCTATAATGTTACTTGATTTATAAGAGGTAACTGTCAGAATATCTACAGATAAATTTTTATATTCCGTATTTTGAGAGATAACTATGTTTTTAATGACTATGGGCTGTTATATAATAGCGAAGCAGTACCACCTTCTCAGGATGAATATTTCTTTAGGTTGGTTGGTCAGTATTTAACTTAATCCGTAGTCTGAAGAAGAAAGACATTACTAGAATGAACAGAATAAATACGTTCCTTCTACTCTCATACTACCCAATGGAAAAGCAATGCTGCAACATTGCTTTTTCATCAGACGACCAGCGACCAAGCGCATGTTATAATAAAGAAGAGTACTCTACAACACCCGTTCAAAGAAACCATTCCCTATGTATACCATCTATATAAAAGCCCATAATTCTTACCTTCTAAACTCTAAACAATCAGAACCATATCCACGCGTGACGTCATCAAACACTCGACATTAATCGCTCATTTATTTCATCGGTACTCCGGCACCGGCCAACTCTCGAAACGCATAAGCTTTCGAATAAACAACTCAAACCGATACAATAGTTTCATTATCGTTAGGAACGTGACTTCGAAGTTTCTAGAAAACCGCTTTTACCGTACCAGAAATTCATTAGTGTTAACTGTTGGTTTGTTTAATCATGTTCACATTAAACGTAGGCGCCCAATTCGAGACGGGAGTAATTTACTTTCTTTAAATAACTACAAAATACGAAATACAGATATATACCTTCCCCGGTATATAAAAAAACAAGATATAATAATATAATGAATTGTACCTTTTTATAGTCTTAAAAAGGTACAGAGTAAGTACAAATACAGTCTGTATTTGTACTCTAACCGGGTACCTATTCCAGTAAATATAGAATTAAGAATACTGAAAAGTTAATTTGTTCGTTTAAACCTTTATAACGAACTGAAACTTCAGGTTAGATTTATAACACTATTTTTGTATGTGAACATTTATTATATTTGACCTTAATATCGAACCAAGAGTGATAGCTAGTAAAACAATGAAATTGAAATTCCTATATGCATTTTCATATATCTAAGTTCTCACTAAGCGACTTGTAAACAACTCTACAACCTTGAACCCACGACCCCGTATAAATTATTCATTTGTTTCGCAAAAGGTCGACAATACGTACCATTTGCTTCTAATATGATGTTCATTGTATTGTTTGAATCGATTATTAGTTCCGATATACCTAGTTAGTTTTATGAATTTGAGTGTAGGAACTTAATGTCGATTGCTGCCTACTTGTTGATTCATTTGGAGAGTTAGCCACCCACGTTTGGGTGGGTTTTTGAAAGCTATGACAAAAAAACTAAATGTCATTATTAATATTCAATATTAACTATAACACTTAATACACTTTCTATTTGTGAACTAATTTTTAAAATCGGTTCTAAAGATCAAAAGATAATCTTCTATATGCATATTAAAATCAAAGAGTTGAATAGATAAATTTAGGCGTACACTCGTACAATAAATTTAGGTTCTCGTTCCAGGTGAAGTGATTTTTTTTCATTCAAATTAATAAATAAAATGTTATATACCAGTAAAAGTTTTGCATCAGACTTATCGTAGACTTGGTCTTCTTAAATAACAATAAAATAATAATGGTATTAGTAGTCTAATGCCGGAATAATGAAACGCAACTTAAATGTAAGTCCAACTTAAACCTTTCCGATTTGACAGTTCGCCATACAATTCTGTCAAAATTACGTTTCTTATGTTTCAACGATATTCTCCTAACATAAGATATTCCTATACATTAGCAGTCGCGTCACGCATTTCATTACACTCGGTTAGAAGGCTTCGGCACACATTACGTGACATTTGGCACGAGATAAAAATAACATATATCAATATCGATAAAAATTTAAAGGATTTTAAACTTCAACTCAATTTAATATTAATCTACGAAGTGCTTATTGAGTTTATAACTAAGCATTATTTCGTTCGTGTTACTTAATAATTAATAACTTTATTCAAAAGCTGAAATAGTAAAGAAAACCTATTTCATTAATATAATATTAATAATTTCACCTTATAGCTTGGACCTCCATTGCTTGCTGATTGGTGGACTTTTAGGATAGGCTTTTTATACTATGAACATCATATATTTGTATTTACGATTTTAACCGACTACAAATAGGAGGAGGTAACGACTTCAAAATTTTAAAATATTGATTTAATCATTTTTATATTAAAAATATGTATAACTGAATGTGAAGCAAACTTATTTTATACAATTTAGTTTTCAGTGTGAAGTCGATTTATTTTTGATATTTTACCTTTACAATATATAATAAAAAAACCTTAATATGAGATGATAAATAGTAAATAATGAATAATAATTTCACCTTACACAAAGTACAGTTTACGTTTTAAACCAAGGAGTCATTATAACTGCTTATCGCTAATGAGTTTAAATACTATATAAATATTTAACTCTCACCGTTAACCCACAACACTGGTTATATTTACGCTTTCTTCTTCGCTTAGCTTAATTACATTACAATTGCCTTGATTTTTTATACTGGATATATGTATTTTTATACAAAATTTAGCGGCCCATAATTTGCATAATACGTAAAGCACATTATGTGTCGATGGCGGATAGACTTAATCTTAATACTAGCGTTACATTAAGTAGTGTTTAAATTTTTTTTTAGTATTTAAATCATATTATACAATAAAAAATCATCTGTAGTACTAGAAGTGAAAACATGCAAATAGAATTCCAATTTATATAATAAGTATTTACTCGTGATGTATTATCTACTTAATTTGACAAACCGCCAAATACTCATACGCAAATTAAATTTAAGCACGCCTTAAGTCTCGTAATTTTTACAGAATTGTATGGCGAACTGTGAAATCGGACCGGTTTAAGTTGTTCTTAAATTTAAGTTGCGTTTCAGTATTCCGGCAAAAGAATGTTATATTGAGAATTGAATGTTAAATCCTATTGTAAAGCTTATTCAATATACACCGGTGCCACGAATTTATTTCACCCCTTCCGGTTGATATACTTATAAATCGTTATTGTACCTATACTACCAGAATTAAAATATAAAGGAGTAATATAACACTTTTTCTCAGTGGGAAATCCTCTCATGAACATCGCGTCCTTCTTGGTAGAGAATGACAAAATAATTAACCAACCTACTTTTTCCTACAACATAAGAGAAAAAGATAGGGTTTCATCTCCCTCCATTTCAATACTAACACCGAGCTAATATTCTAACTAGTGTTCCTTAAAACATTACATAACTGAAAATCGATCGGGCAACCCTAGCTGGGTACAAAATCAATAAGCACCCCCTCATTATGCAATGCACCCTCTGAGTTTGGGCTATTGTTGTGCAAGGGTGCAATTCCTGTCCCAATGTGATATCGATATTTATATTTGTATAAAACTAAGTATATATAATATATAGGTACACATATCTACACTCAACTTCAAAACAAATCGCAGCACAATGATCCTTTTTCATGTATGAATCTTTTAATCAGAGTATCAATCTACAGAATGTTAATTAGGCACAATTTCTTCGCTGTATCAACTATTTTGAAACTCTAGGAACCTAAATGTTATGTAATTAAAAAAAAATTCATCATTAAATAGTATAAAACGACATCGCTTTGTTCTGTCTGTCCCTATGTATGCTTAAATATTTAAAACTACTCAACCGATTTTCATTTGGTCTTCTTAATAGATAGAGTGATTCAATAGGAAGGTTTATTATATGTATGTCGCAGAGAGTGACGTTGTAGTAATATTGCAATAGTTTTCACTGTCTTGATTATTTCTTTCGTCCATCTGCTCCGATATGTATAATACATGAATAATATATCGTCCAGTATCCTAACAGAATCATTGCTTAAATGTACTTAGACAATTTATGAATTAACGACTTCAGATTTCTTAATTAAAATAAAAATAAAACTTAATTTTTAACCCGATCCATCCATCCTATTTATACATGTGAGCACATCGAATAAAATTCTAACCACTAATCAATTGTACATTAAAACAGGTCAGCATCATAAATAAATATTAGATTCCACTCAAGAGGTCTTTAAAATACCAACCACGTGCAATACGGTGAGGTCAGAAATTACATCAGCAACTTTGAGTCAAATACTTAAATTACGTTAACTTGTTGAAGGATTATCTCTACCAAATCTGTACAATATTATCCAAACTCGCAACACCCAAATTGACATCTTTAACGACCTCATATGATCAATGTAAAACTAGACTCATTAAATTTTATACTTCTAAATAAATAAAATTAAATCTATCTATCTATTTATAGGTACTCCAAAATTGTTATTAAATCAGATGCGGTGCTATGTTGTATAATCTCGTAATTGTATGGATATATATAATGTGGTTGTGCTCATATTAAAATAAATTAATAAATAAATACTAATATTATAAAGAAGTAAAGTTTGTGTTTTTGTTAAATTGTAAGGTTTAATCTCTGGATCTAATGTACCGATTTTTTAAATTCTTTCATCAATAGAAAGCCACATTATTGCTGAGTGTCATAGGCTATTTAAAAAAAGCATTGTTAGCCCAACGAAGTGAGCACGGGTCAGCTAGTATTAAATAAATCGATTTTTAAATAAGAATAGTGAATATTGGTTACTCATTAAATATATAATGTTGAGCGAGGAAGGTTAAAAAGTGAGTATGGATCGTTGAGCGTTGACCGTTGATAGTTGATTGTTGGTCGTTAAACGTTAAGCGTTGAGGGGTTGTTGATCGTTAATCATTAAGCGTTTAATATTAATTGCGGCACTGAGCATTGAATACTCGTAACGTCAAAAGCATAAAATCTATATTTCGTACTCAACGATTAGCTAGTTTAAAGCAACACTTAAAAATGAAAAATATATAGTAATCGTATTAAAATAATCCAAGTTACCAATAATAATTAATGATATCAACATACAACCCCGTTGTCGATACGAAACACATTCGCAAAAAGCAATAAAACCTCTTTTTACGAAAGCACCAGAACGGGCAACTGAACCGCTAACCGCATTTCAACGTTAACAACAAAAAGTATTGACACATCGTTTATTAATAATCGTATTATATTTCAATGTTTATTTAGTCGATTGCGAAAAGTATCGTGTGAATATTATATGCAATATTGTCTCTCTTTAGGAAAGGTCCCCTCTGTAGAGGTAAAAATAATGAATACTTCACTACTGTTAGTGTTGATCAGAACATGTAAACAAGTAAGTAGTATAATATCGGATCAACACCGGATCGATTTAAAATGATTCAAAATATAATAAGTATTATACATTATTCATAAAAGTCAAGTTGCAGTCAATATCTTACTGTTTTTTTTTTTCTTATTATATCTTGCGTCCGACCCTAGAAAGTCTTCTTCTTTGATAACACGAAGAAAATAGACTTGTAGACATGTTTTGCTATTAAACTATTATTCTACTTGCAAATTCCTATTACACCTGTTAACTTAAATGATACTACTATCAGTCTCTTCAAAAGAGATCTCTTCCATATAATTCATGTTTCAAACGAGAACACTTACATCTCAGTCATATTAATCTATACTTCGAGTGCCTGGCATATTCACTGCAGGCATTACCTACTCCACTGAGGAGTACCTACTCACTTTGTATACTACAAAACGCATCAAAGGCATTGACTAGACATATAGTATTGTACGTTGGCACTCGTGATTAGCATACTGCGATTGCGGTAACGGGGGAAGGGATGTATAGGGTACACGTACAATTGTCCCTTCGGGAGGTAACGGAGCGTACACGAAGGTACACTTGGAAAATTTATGTATGTATGTAGAACTTCTTTATATTGAACGTAGCTAGTTTTTTAATCTGTAAAGATTTTCCTAATAAACCCTTAAGTTATTTACGCTTCATTTTCCTCATTTGTTAGTTCGTCGAACTGACTTCGCCTAAACTAAAAGAAGGGTAGCTACTAGCTATTATTCTTTGTAAGTATGTACCAATGTATCGCCTAAACTACGTTACCTATTTAAATGAATACTGTCAAAAGATGCGCAATAATGTTATGAATAACATAGAGTACCGAAAATTTAGTTTAAATTATCAACTATTTGGGTTATAGTTTAAACATTTTTTTTTGTGTTGAATGTAGATAATATCGTATCAACGATAAAGCAGAAAGAAACATATTAATGTCTTATTTAATTACTCTCAAAATGTATCCGTAACGAAATTTTTCGAAATTTAACACACCTATATAATTTAATATATAATACTACATACTGGACACTTATATGTGGACTAAATATCAAAACATTTAAACCTTAATAGCCCTCGCAATAAACATCCTCATAAGACCGAGCAGCATTTACCGTAAACTAAGGTAAGGTAAGGTAAGGTATCTGACGCGCCTGGCCCAGTTTAAAACCAGCAACATTTTAGGTCTAAAAGGCTACCTGACCCCTTTCCTTGAGAACTCTCATTAGTGCATGAAATCCTTACAAAACGTTCTAAATGTTTCTTGAAATATTTTAAGGGAAATATTTATATTTATCGTTTAGTTTCTAACATTTTTGAACAAGGTGAATGGTTGTGTTAATACACTTATTAATCGTAACATATTTATTTATAACTAGCTGTGCCCGCGACTTCAGCAACAAACGTCCAGCAAGTTCAACGTGATTCTTTAAATTGCCATAACTTTTCTTATTTATTAACCAATTGACATGAAATAAACACTAAATGTTAAGTGAACTTACCACAATATATCATTGAAAACCCTATCTAGATAGGATAAGCCGTTTCTGAGATTAGCGTGCACAAACAAACAGACAAACAGACAAAAATTTCAAAAATCACTGTTTTGGGTTCTATTGCGTTAATAAAGGTCTCCTATAATATTTTTTCTCATATATCTTCCATATACAGACAGCGACTCGTTACATTTTTATTATATGTATAGCATATAGAATATGTGTAGATATGTAAGTACATACGAATTTTTTATTTCTAAACTAGAGGCTCGCGTATAATTAGCTGTTTATAGTGAAAACGCAATGCAAATTGGACACAGCCAAAGCATAGGCTGCGTCCGGGCTATGTAGATCTTACTGATATTATAAATGTGACAATTTGTGAGTGTATGTATGTATGTATGTATGTATGGTTGTTTCTTATTCTTTCATCCCAAAACTACTGAATTGTCAGGATTCTAACTTTTCATTCATGACTTTACCATGTACGTTTTTTTATTCACCAGTAATAGCTTACGAATTTTCCTTATTCTTTGACCTCTGTAGGTGTAACGTTACGTGTTATAAATGAATATTGTATGCGATTCGACCCCTGTTCGTATTTGTTAGGGGTCCGAATGTATGGAGAGCGGGGTATATGGATGACATTGATTTCAATGTAAAAACGTTTTGGGTATATTGAAGTTGAAATACAATGGTATTAGTAAACCAAAAGTTCTTTTACACTTTCAGTTTATTTTTCATATATTCATTAGGTATACTTATAGTAGCTAGCTGTATTCCGCGGTTCCGCCTGTATATTTTTTGGACGTAGACACTATAAGGTAATGTAAAATAGCCTATGTGATCCGGGAAAAAGGTAGCTTTATAACGGTTAAAGCATTATTCAAATCGATCGAGTAGTTTTGTAGTATTAATCACAAACAAACAATTAGATATTTATAGAAATAGAAACAGACAAAGAATACATTTGTCACAGCGAAACCTTAAAAGAATTTTCCAACGATGGATGTAAAAATATTTTCACATTTATTATTTAAAATTGCAAAATCCGGTCAGTGTTTGAGCGCGTCTGTCTCGTTTACGGGAAATAAATAAAATTCATTTCACCTATAAAAACCGACAAATCGAATTTTTACGCGCAGTTGGGCGGCGCGGCCCGGAGCTGTACTTTCAAATAGCTACATACATAGACTAATAACGCCTAGAACCACAATATGAGCACGCAAAGTGAAGCCATTTCAAGATAAACATCAAGCGAAGTTACTGGGCTAATGAGTCTTTACATCTGATGACTCCAACTGGGTAGCGTCGGTGTAGTGCACCTCTGCCCGGAGTTGGGCTTATAGCCAAGTTCCGGGTAGCACTGCATTGGCTATGGGCTGGCGTTACTCTTACCATCAGGAGTGCGTCCAGCTCGTCTCCCCTCTTCATATTATAAAACAAAAAAAAATTGCCTACTTACATAGATCGTCGCTGCAGTGCATCGCTTTAAATTCGAATGGTTTTTAGTCGATTTCAATTTTTCCACATGTACAGGGTGAATTTCTAATAGCAGCAACATTATCGGTGGGCTTGTGTGCGTGTCGTCGAGTATAAGCACGTGCTTTGTACACTTACTTATGTAGAGTTTTGGCTTCACTTACGGCGGACCGATTGTTAAGGGACTAACAGTCTATGCGTTATGCGTCTATGGATACATAGTACATACTACATTTATATATGTGCAGTCTGAACTCAGGTGAATGCAAAGGTTTATTTACTTTGAAGTTTTTGAGGCTTTTTCGTCGGTTACATACCTATCATATTTATTTTATTTATTCATTCGGTAGGTGGGTTGTGGTTTTTTTTACTTTGGTCTTTATGGATTGAATTATTTTTGATTGGTTGAAGAGATTCATGGATTTATAATTACGTGGACGTTATAACTTAACGTTAGACTAAAAGAACATAGAGCTAGAGCTAGAACTAGAGCATTCTTTCGTTAATATCTAGTGTAAACTAAAGCTTGACGTATCTATTTACATCAAACGAACAACGAACTAAAAGAGGGACAAGATAATAGGCCACTTTTGACAGATGTCAGTTTTATATTCATAGTGAGGTGACCTGCTTAAAAACATCTATTAAATGAATGAATCGAATGAATCGATACAGACTTGAAACATATGTGAATGTGTGAATGTTAAAAATGTCCCATTATAATTTTTTCTTTCGTAAATTAAAGGAGCAAAGTAAGACAAGTACCTACGTAATTTAACAAAAAAATTACTTTTATTCACTTGAACTATCGGAACTGCTATCTTCATCACTGCTGTCAGCACTCAGAGATATTATTAATTCATTTTCAACAATATTGTCTATCTTGTAAAATTCTCTTCAAAATAATATCGTAGCGTTCTAGCAGTATTTTCCGCTTGTCGGATTTCTTAAATCTAAAGCCAATCGATTTCCAAACCTTTGATAGAGACGATTTGCCTCCAAAAAATAAGCCTGCGCCTTTTAACGAACTCAATAGCTTTTCTCGTGTAGGATATTCTTTTCTCGAGTAATATCCATAAATGTGGTTGCGAATTGCAGCAGCATCAAAATTATCAACGTCAACAATTTTCTTGTCCCTCTTTCGTTTTTTCGGTGTACGTAAAGTATTATCTTCTGAGCCTGATGGTCCGTATTTCTCTTTCAGAATTTGAGTTACTGTCTTCTTCCCTATTCCCAATGCTTCGGCAACGCGTTCTCTCGGTGGTTTCAATGGTAAAAGAGGCCCATCGTTAACTGATTCACGTCCAAAATAATTGTACAATTTCAGCACTAGTTCGCGAGATTGACTGTTTAGAGTTTTCCCCCGTTTCGACATAGTAAGACTGTAATGTTTTTCTTGTTTAATAATCGTTAAGCAATCGGAGTCCAATTTATAGCCAGGTAAACGTAGTCAGTAAGATCAGTTCAATGAAAAAGCCGGATCAGAAAAAAATTACAGAGAGCACACCAAAAACGCACAGTCACTTCGCACAACAACAAAAGACTGCGTCATCATCATGTAATGGCGACATGACATGCGTCATCGACAGGCACTGGTGTTGCCAGCAACATCCACCTAAATTGCACCCAACATCAATGACCTTTCTATTTAGTTATTTTTTTTGTATTTTTATAGTTAGTTAAAAGAATAATAAATATATATAATTAGCCCTTAAATGGACGATTTTTTTTTACGTTTTAAAAAAATATATTTGTATAATAGACATGTATTACTGTCTAGGAAAAATGAGTAAAAAAATCTAGACATGAATTTACTATTTTTTTTTTGCAATAATGTGAGTGTTGTTTATAAACTACATTGCGCATTCAATGACATTTTGCAA
>DWAJ01005709.1:0-11200 GCA_018238005.1 Eurema mandarina | reverse complement strand
TCGCGACACGAGATCCGCCTCAGGCCGCAAACAACTTATTACAAAGCGGCGAAAAGCAAATCCCGCTCGCATTACCATTTTTATAGCGACGCGTCTGAAACGCGAATTATGCAGATTACGGGATATATCATATAGTGCAACTCGAACACACGTAAGCTTTTTACGGAATGCCTTTTGGATTATGTCACTTGTTTCGTTGCTTTGTGTTTTTATAGAATAACTAGCTGTGCCCGCGACTTCGCCCGCGTAGAAAAGTGACTTTGGGCAGCATTTTTAAAAATGCCTAACCCGCGCCAACAAACGTTCAGCAAGTTCAACGTGATTCTTTAAATTGCCATAACTTTTTTATTTATCAACCGATTGACATGAATTAAACACTATATGTTAAGTGAAACTTACCACAATATATCATTGAAAACCGAAAATCCATCTAGATAGGATAAGCCGTTTCTGAGATTAGCGTGCACAAACAAACAGACAAATATTCCAAAAATTATTGTTTTGGGTTCTATGGCGTTAATAAAGGTCTCCCATAATATTTTTCTCATATATCTTGCATGTACAGACAGCGACTCGTTACGTTTTTATTATATGTATATAGATTGTGTAATGTCTTGCGTTGTTGACTTGACTACTGACTGACTATGCGACTATGAAAAAATAAAAATACATTTATTGATAAACTTTACAAGATTTACATATGCACAGCTAACACAGAAGGTTTCCCTGTGTTGTGCAAGACTGGCTCCTTTAACTATAGTTCTCTTATATCTCGATATAGATAGTCGTTCAACAGCAGTATATAGAAGAATATAGATTCTAGAGAGAGATAGATCAATACATAGCATAAAACAAAGTCGCTTTCTCTGTCCCTATATCACTATATGTGCTGAATTTTTTAAAACTACGCAACGGATTCTCGTTCGATTTTTTATATAATATATAGAGTGATTGGATAAGAAGGCATATATGTATAGTATAGGCGAGCAAAGCCGAGTAGGGTCGCTAGTTATAATGTAAAACATTAATCTAAAGTTAGAGTTATTTTTTGAGACGTTTGGTGTGAAAATAGTTATAAAAATTCGGGTGGTTCTGTGCCGGGGCACACCGGCCGTTGGTTTAGGGTGAAACGTCTTATCTATGTTAGCGAATCGCTTTTAAAGTAAAAGAATGCAATGAAAACAAGATTTTGACGCTGTTTTAACAACGAGCGTGACTATATTTAAAGTGAAATATTCACACCACATTTTTGTTTCTAAGACTAATAGTTTTTTTTAATTATTAAGGTACGATGATATTTTTCGCTACGGTCCACTTTTTAAACCTAGTACCCGTATGTTTTGGTGCAATTATAAAGAGGTTTCACGTCAAAACGTATTTGTAGAAGGGAGATCTATAACCTCCTTCAGAAATATAGGATAGACATTTCACAATCAATCGAACAATTGACTAGCTGTTATGCCCCAATGGTTCAATGTCGACAAGTTGTATATATACTAAGTCTTGAAAAAATATCGTAAGCGCGATTCAGAGTTCGGCGCATTAGTAGCGGTCGCTACACATTCATAGCCCATAGGTCACGTGACCTGAGTTTGATGAAATATTTCGAATTTTATGACTGTAATAAAATGTATTAAGTTTTTATAGTGTGATCTGTCTTGTTTGATAGTTTTATTGGGTCGTTTCAACAGGCCGATAGATTTACATGTATTTATTTATTTATTTCAGCATACTATTAATCCATACCAATATTATAAATAGGAAAGTGTGTCTGTGTGTCGGTATGTCTTCCTTTCACGGCGAAAGGGCTGGAGCGATTTAGTTGAAATTTGGTACGAAGGTAGATGATACCCTGGATTAAAACATAGGATACTTTTTATCCCAGTATTACTCTGGAAAAGGGAACTACACGGGTTAGTAGCTTATATATAGCGTACCATAAATATAGTCGTTTCAGATATCAGCGTGTTCAAACAAAAGAACTTTGCAGCTTTATATTAGTGTGTATTATTATTATAAGTGGACGATATAAAAGTTTTATGGCGCAAATGTGTTAGTCGTAAAGTGAATTGTAGTTAATGTACAAATAATAGCGCTGAGTCGAGCGCCTGCTCTCGGTTATTGCTTTAAATTGTTTCTTTTTCAGCAGTTTCTAACGGCCAATGTAGGAAAGCGGTATTAAAAAATCTATCTATACATATAATAAAAACGTAACGAGTCGCTGTCCGTACATGGAAGATATATGAGAAAAAATATTATAGGAGACCTTTATTAACGCAATAGAACCCAAAACAAGGATTTTTGGAATTTTTGTCTGTTTGTCTGTTTGTTTGTGGTAATTTCAGAAACGGCTTATCCTATCTAGATGGGGTTTTCAATTATATATTGTGGTAAGCTTCACTTAACATTTAGTGTTTAATTCATGTCAATCGGTTGACAAATAAAAAAGTTATGGCAATTTAAAGAATCACGTTGAACTCGCTGAACGTTTGTTGGCGCGGGTTAGGCATTTTCAAAATTGCAGCCCAAAGTCACTTTTCTTAGTGGGCGAAGTCGCGGGCACAGCTAGTATTACAATATTTCAAAATCGTTTTTCCCGGTCGTTTCTGCCGCGCACCTGCAAACCGTGAGCTTCCTTCTGAGGTATTTTCGGAGCGCTTTTGACATGGATTTCTTCAAAAAGGATGTCAAAATATTTCTCCCTTAGGGCCGAAGTTGCACTGACGACTCCTCTGATGTTGCCCGTGTCCTGGCGACGGTGACCGCATACCTTCAGGTGACCCGTCTGCTTCTACGTTGATCTTACACATTATAAAAAAATATATATTTTAAATCATATTTGTTAGTTGTATACTAGCGTCACGAATCTTTAGCGCTGAACGATACTTGCACTTAAGTCAAAAAAGGTATCGAGGGGACGGCGCGGCGCGCGGGGCGCGTGATCGACGGGTGCGCGAGCGTTGATTAGTTCCCCAGTCGTGTTGTCTTTCTCGCACCAATACGTCAATTACGAGCGTGATTCTACCGATGCGCAGCTATTCTCGTCCAGCGCTAAACATCCGTGACGCGACCTATACTATGGATATCTTTCAACTCTTCAGATCAGCTTCATGATAACATATTTTGGTACTGTTACGGAAGTTACGAGTTAAGACAACAAATTTCAGCACAATCGATCCACAAGAACAGAAGTTTCTATGATCACCTTCCAACCTCGACATCGGACCAGCTCAATGGTACCATATTATTGTATTGTCATCCAAGTTGCTTTATACCTAAGCAGCAAGGTTCAGCCCGATCGGTCTATTGGAAGCTGTTGAAATCTTTCTTTGTAAGATTTGTAAACATACATTCATACAAAAGTGAAGCTATACATATAAAAGCTTGTAAAAAACGGCCAAGTGCGAGTTGGACGCACGATTACGAACGAGTTAGTTGAATACAGTATAGGTAGTAATATATTCCAGCTATTTTAAATGAGAAAAATATGCTATTGCAGAAGTAGAACTTATTCCATCGAACGTTTCTATCGCGATATCGTCTTTAAAGATGAAGATAATAAAATTACTCGTCATATGGTTAGTGTGCGAAGGAGATAATGCTTAATTAAGTCAAAAAGAGCTAATGGTCCCTTTCTACTGGTCGATACGTATTATTTATCGCGGGGTGTTAATAATATTGTCGAACAAATTGATTTGTTTTATAAATTAAGAACTCAAGTTTATCTGCATTTTACTTTAAGTATATGAGGAATGAATTTTTAAACATATCTTTATTACTAAAATTAAGTGTTTACATAAATAATATTTTACATAAAAAAAATAAAGCACGCTTCCATATTAAAAGCATTGCCGAGCCGGTTCCTAAGCCGATTGTGACACAATTTACTTATAAGTGTCGATAAGGAGTAATACGTTTGATCACGCGACGTGGGCGCGTGGGCGCGTGGGCCCAGTGCTGGCGGCCCACGCTTGGGCGGCAGCGGGAGCGGGAGCGGATTTTAACTGCACCAATAATTATTATATCAATTTATAAATAGTAACATATTGTATTTGCCACGATTTTATACGCACACAAACATACACACACGCACATCATCATCATCTATACATTAAATATGTTGACTTACAATTAACCATGTTTATAAGTGTTTATTTATTAATAGTAACGCAATATTGTATTATAGTAATATTTTTGGATTTGTTTTGATTTTTTAATGATATAAGCACTTATCTAAGTAGGTAATCTAATGTACCTATTCATGCAATAACCGACACTCACACTCGCACACACACACACACACACACACACTAATACTTCAGATTGATCTTAAGAAGTGACAACAAATCATTTATACATAAGATATTTTCACATTACCTACAATTAACAATGTTTATAATTGTTTGTATTTACTTCTACATATAAGTAAGAAACGCCGGTTGTACGGAACGAAATAGTTTACCGCGTCTGCGGTCTGTCCGTCTGGCCCAGCTGTTAAGCAGTTATCTTAAATAATCACATCGCATTCCGGATATCACTGCCTTGCTACGTTAGAACTGCATAGTTAAACTTACGTGGTTCTAAGAGTTCTCGTGGTAAATTTTGTTTGTGTGTGATGTGTATGAATATGTAAGGAGTAATGTACCTATTTTCTTGACAAAAAATATTTGAATGTTATGCGGAAGAATTATAAAGACCCTTCGTTGTTTTGTAACAAAAGCTAAATGTGCCATTTCTAATTTTCCGAACCTTTACCAAATTGTTTCCTCATTTCCTTTTTTAATCTTATTCAATTTTACTTGTGGTTTATCGTTGAATATTTAGGTATTTGAGATAAGATTCCCAATTACCTTATGTATTAGACATAAATGAATAAAAACATTTTAGGCGCTTATTACACAGCGCCAGCTAGTCCCACATTAAACAGTTGTGTTACCAACTAGATAATGGATAAATTACATACATATACTATTCTTTGTAAATACGTTAATAAAATATAATACAAGGTCGGCAACCCACTCCAGAGCTGTCAAGCTCTGCGAGTGTTCATGGGCGGCGATGACCATTTTCCATTAGGTGGCTCGCCTGCTCGTTTGCCCCCTATAAAAAATAGATATCAAAAGCAGAAAATGCTTACGTATATAATAAATTTGTTGCCAAAACGACAAACAAAATGTAACCTCTAAGCCTTTTCCTTTGACTTAAAAAACTTCCTCTTCCATTCCTGATTCCCTTCTCTTCTTATAGGTTGTCTGGTGTGGCTTTTAGATGCAGCTATATATAGCTTACAGCTTGCAAAGATTTCAAGTTGACAAGCATTTAACAGTGAAATGAGAAATACTTAATACTTAAAATGGATAGCATTCAAATGTAAAAGTTTGCGTACATTTAATAAGGTCTTTTGTTATGATTTTGTTTTATTTTTAAATGATATGTGGAGTTAGAGTATCTGGACAATAATATTTATTATTAGTTTGTTTGTAATCAAATCTTGCAAGTAAAATTTGACCCACTTCCCGTTTACCGATTGAGTTGAAATTTTGCATGCATGCGTAAATCGTATGACAATGCAAAATTATTATGACATGGAGCTGATCTGATGATGGAGCCTGAAGGTTGCCATAGGAACTCAGTAATCAAACGACTCAATCATATCGTGTTTGAGCTTGTTTGATTCGTCTAGATGAGTACTAGGGGACTGATTGTTTATTTGTAAAGCTTGTTTAAAAAAAAATGAACGTATACCTTGTTTTAACATTATGATAGAATCTATTAGGTAGGACAGATAAATGTAAAAACTGAAAGTCCCATAACTACTGTTACTAAAAATCTAAAATCACCAAAAGCGAAATAATTATGGACTTCAAATAAATTAACTTTGTAGGTGACTAGTTTCCCTCTTAAATTAATAATGTTATACAAATCCAGATCTAGTACAAACGTCGGCTAGGGACGTCCCTCTGCAAGTTTTACGGAGGATCTACTGTATTATATTTCTAATCACTACATGGTAAAGATTATTGAATCTTCAACTGGTTAGTTATTTTTGTGCTCCCGTCTATGAATGAATTAATTATAAGCGAAAGAGCAGTTAGGATAAATCGTCGGGTGTAATTGAAAAAGGCAAATGTTCGCGTGTCGATCGACGTCTGCCCGTAATGTGACGAGGCACGAACGACTACCTATATCTATGTACGACTAAAGCCTATCCTATCCTATCCTACTTTTCTACTAATATTATAAATGTGAAAGTTTGTGAGAATGTATATATGGATGTATGTTTGTTATTCTTTCACGCAAAAACGGCTGGATCGATTTAGTTGAAATTTGGAATGTAGATAGGTGAGGCCCTGGATTAACACATAGAATGCTTTATATCCCGGTATTGCTCCGGGTACGGGAACAACGCGGGTTAAACCGCGGGGCACAGCTCGTTTAAATATAGAAATGTTCAAATACATTTATTTAGAGAAATATTTAAGAGTAAAACACTAAGTGTGGAGGGAATTTAAGTGCTCAAGAGAGCGACGCAAGTGGGGAGCGATATGCAAATGTTGAATGTATCGCGACAGACACACCGCCTGCAAATATATTGACAATTTAAATAAAATATTATTTCAGTTAACAGTAGATATAACGAAAATGCATTTTTTACACACACACACCCACCCACCCACACACACACACACACACACACACACACACACAAACACACACACACTACATTACAAGTTTGACATGCAGTGTGAGTCTTAAAAGAAATAAAAAATTCAAAAATATTAGAAATCTATATATCTATATCTATACTAATATATAAAGCTGAAGAGTTTGTTTGTTTGTTTGTTTGTTTGTTTGAACGCGCTAATCTCAGGATCTACTGGTTCGAATTGAAAAATTCTTTTTTTATTGGATTGACCATTTATCGAGGAAGGCTCAGGATCGGTTCTTGATACAAAAATAATATATAAGAAAGAATTATTCCCATTTAAATGATCTAAAAAAAAGTCCGCAACAGTATCTATCTTCTAAGATTGACTCACTATACCATAATAATAGAAATAAATCCGACGGGGACGAAGTTCCGAGCAACAGCTAGTTACTAATAGGTATAAGTATAACAATGGCCAGTGTTACCATTATATTTAGATTTAGTGTCTGATTCTATGATAATATCTACTTCTTTATGGACGTAGGTATTATTTTTTGTGTTTGATTGATTTTAATTTATAATATAGATTTTTATTAGAAGTTGAACCGTTTAATATATAAATTTGAAAATGTATGAATGTACATATTTGTCATTGTTACATTAGTATTGGCTACTTATATAGTTTATCTTTTTATTTATTTTCTATTCTATTTCCTTTAGTCGCAGTTGAGTTCATTATCTAAGTTTACATTTAAATCTATTTTCCACATATGTCTTTAAAAAACTTAGGTAAATCCAGTTATTTCTTTCAAGAAACATTTTTAAACAGTATACAAATTGCTTTAAAATTCGTTACAAAGATCCCAATAGATAGCTTCTTATAATTCGGAAATTCCCGGCAAATAGCGAACAGCGCAATCCCCGAACTATTTACATAAAGAGCTACTTAATGCGAAGATATAAAAATACGTTCCGTGCAAATTTGGCGTTAGGCCCGCGGAGGGAGACGTCAAAAGCTACGTCTGATTCGTCGAGCGTTCTGCTCTACTCATTTGACTGAATCCCTTGCTGTAGAGTGTGGATCTTGGATATGGTTTCTTCGTGATATAATTTAAAAAGCATATATACAGTCGAATTGAGAAACCTCCTTTCAAGTCGGTTAAAAATATTAATTATAATCGACTACTTGGACACTAGTTTTTGGCTGAATTGAAATGGAACCATACGCGAGTTAAAACAGAATTGTCATCGACAACGGAAACAAAACTAAAAAAGTATACTCGAATTAACAAAGGAAGGCAAAACGATCGTTCAAGCTTTAAATTTGACGTTACTTTAGGTAAGTTATATGTAGAACACACTTGACTTCTATGTCATGTTAGATTTGACACACCTACAAACAAGTACTTCAAAAAAAAGGGGAGGGCTTAAATTTTTTTCTTCTTTTAATGACATGCATACATCATAATAACTAACTATACCATAAAAGTTTTCTTGTAAGTTACTTACTCTATAATAAACTAGCTAAATGATGCACTACCCATTTTGTTATTTTCTACTTAAAAAAATAATCTGTGAGTTTTGACACATCCATTTATTATCTATTCCCGCGCCGCCGCGGTCGCCCCGGGCCGTCTGATTGCCGCCGTCTCGAATATTTATTAAATAAATATTGAATCGTTTCATTTGTTCAGCTTTGCGGCACTGTCAACTGCCATCTTGAGCGTTCGCCTCCAGCAGCGGAATATGAAATGACGAGTGTGGCAACAATAATTACGTTTTGTTTATTAGTTTGACATTGACATTTTGTTTTTTTTTAATAGCTTATATTTGATTGGCTGTTTTTTTGGTGGAAACTACATCTTATAATATTCAAATTTATTTTATAAACAAATATTAGTGTTACAGAATTACGATTCGTTTTGATTATCAAAAGGTGCAAATATTTCATATGCAAATTCATATAGTAAAAGAACATTCGTAACGAAGATCAACATTAACCTATTCTGAGTTACCAAATAAGAATTCTTTTTACATTCTTCAATTGTAGTCATTTCTAGCGATTCAGACGCATAATATGACGTAACAACTTCCATACAAAGCTCACTAATATTACCGTATTTTCCTCACAAACCTTTCCCTTGACATTTCCTCAGAGAAACTCAAAGGAATATTTTTTATGTCAAAAGACAGACCGTACCGCACTATAAAGGATTGAATATTGTATACTTTTTCCATTCTCTTCAGAGAGTAAATAGAAATAAAGTTTGTAGTACTTAAAAGCTTTGTCATTGTGCAAAGAGGTAAGAGAATTCTTATTATTAAAAGTATACTTTATTAATAGATGTTGAGAATAATTGTGTTAATCTTTGTTTTGCCATCTCAAAATTTGATAATTTCGTAATTTAAATATCATTATACGTTATATAGACCGTATTTTTTTTAATTTAATATAGATTGTTAAGAAGTAGAATCGGTTTAATTATTATAACGCTTCAATGAATATGAAACACTGCATCAATTACTCGTCAGAATTCACTGCAACGCTACAAACTATCCGATTGACATCTAATCGTTACGCCATCTCGCTTGTTCATTCACATGCCCAATATGTCTATCCCACTCATTAATTAACCGAGACAATTTAGAAAGACAGCTGACTCATTTGAATTTGACGTTAACTTGATGTAGTGTAAAATGATAACATGAAGATAGATTGCGTGTTTTATGATTGAATCGGTGACATATTTTGATATTTATTTTTATTCTAATAAACTTCTCATAGAAATTAAATGTTATTGTTGCTGTTTATAATATACTAGCTGTTGCCCGCGACTCCATCCGCGTGGACTTTCATATATTTGTTTGTGTTGATTTAAAAAAAGTAGCCTATGTCCTTCCCCAGTCTCTAGACCATCTGTGTACCAAATTTCAAACTAATCGGATCAGTAGTTTTAGCTTGATGGAAGGACAGACAGACAGACAGACAGACATACCTACAGAGTTACTTTCGCATTTATAATATTAGTATGAATTTTATTTTTACCTAATAAACTTCTCATAGAAATTAAAGGTTACTGTTGCCGTTTTATAATATATTTTAGAAAAATTATATGCCAATTTCATTTTCCAAATTACAATAGTAATGTAAATGAATGCGGCAAAAAAATTATATTAGAGATAAAATCTTTTATGTTTATCTTGCCTTAATATCCCTACATTGACCGTTTTTTTATTCCTAACTTGGAATAGTTTATTCTAGAACTGGGGATCTCAAACGTCGCCATAATAAGGTATGCTAATTGTATCAGCTGAGCTAACTAGCTGCCGTGGCTAGACTCATTTAACTCGTGCCAGTTTGTTTGTGAACTACATTGTGGTTATGCGTTCCTGGTACTTCAATGTGGGGACAGAAGTGTTTTTTTTTCTAGAATTAATTAAATAAATAAAAAATCAAAAGTTTATTTTATTATTCTTTTATTTGGACTTAAAATTTGTTTCGGCCATTTGTATAAAATAACAAAGAATTAAATTTCGAAATAATGTTACGTTTACGTGCGACTCACACTTGGCCGGTATTTGTTTAAGTTATGCTTAGTTCATTTTAATTAATTAATCTTTATAACAATAATCACTGATGAAAAATTTATAAAATTTTGACCTTTAAAAACTTGGTATTTAAAAAAATGCTACAAATTCTCCTAATAATTGGAAGTCCATTTCTAAAAAGCCAAAAGTAATCTTATTAAAACCCCGTCCTTCGGAATCAATTAATCATCGTCTATACTCTATAGGCACACTCGATATTTTTAATTAACCTTTTAAAAGTGTTTTATGAAATATCTTAAAAAATATAATTTACAGAAGGGTAAAGGGTTCTCGATCCGTTTATCTAGGTCATCGAGAGCCCTTCTAATGAATGTTATAATATTTTTCTGAATTTAACTAGATAATATTATTTTATGCTTTTTTTTGTAACTGGCAACTTATTATGTCTTAATCTAACTAGCCTTTCCTTTTTTGGCTGAGGTTTTGGTTTTGTTTACGACTCAGGTTTCCTGGCAGAAATGGTTTCTCAATTGATCGATTTTGCTACATTTGTTATATCGTTTAAATTAATAATGTCTGTGATTAAACATGTTTCAGGATGGGGATCGTTCCTTATCCATCGAAGTGTTATTAATAAACCAGTAGCTATCTCTTTCTTTCGTATCAAAGTATAATGGTAAGAATGGCTCAAAAATGTCTCGATATTATAAAACTGATAGTACTCATGTATTTGGTATTAACGAGTAATGTTAATGCAAATTATTGGCAAATATAATATATACATCTTTTGTTAAAATTTATGTTCAAAATTCTGCCCTAGGGTTCGCGCTATTTGTGTTACTATATCATGTTCTTCTTCGGCGTGTCACTCTTGTCAGAGTGGTCGTGGTCATCCTGACACCTGTCTCGTGGCATCCTTAACAATTCGCCGCCATTCCTCTCTTACTGCTGTCCTTTTGGAGCATTCATTAATGGGACCACCCACTGCTCTTTTTATCTGGT
>DWAJ01005708.1:0-11202 GCA_018238005.1 Eurema mandarina | reverse complement strand
CTTACCTTAAACTGAATATTTAAATCATACTGAATGTCCTTTATTACACAGGTTTGAAAAATTTAACAAGAATTTATCGGTAAATACTAATTAAAAATTATACAATAGAACAGTTAGAGACGCGTTAGTATGCAAGGGCAAATATTCAAGTATTCCCGCCAATACCTTATTAATTATGACACGATTTTTACTGCAGGAAATACTTATTAAAAATTACATTATACTATGGAATAGAAACTTCCAGTATAATAGACAGAAGACAGTATTCCCGCCAATACCTTATTAATTATGACACGATTTTTACTGCAGGCAATACTTATTAAAAATTACATAATACTATGGAATAGAAACTTCCAGAATAGCAGGCAGAAGACACCGCGTTAGTATGCACAGGTTCGCGCTCATTGGCAAATCACCGGCCGCTGAATACTGAAGCATTCCCGCTGAAAATCTTTTACATAGATCTCAATTATTCATCACATCACGCAATGATTCGAATGATGAGATAAAAAGTTTTAAAGGAGGAAAAATATTTTGTTTTAGTACATCGTAGTTGTAAAAAAAGATTTTCTCTAAGATAGTCTATATGGAGATCTCGAAAACTGTAATAGATGATGAAATAAGACAATACAATTTAATAATATTCAATATTGCACTACAAATTTATAGAAAAACTATATGTCGGTAATACTGAAACACTAATTGGCAAAACTTAATGTTTTTCGCTAAATAGATAAAATGTTGACGGAAGCATATCATTTCTTGATATCTTATTCAACCGAAAATTGCCTCTGTTGATTTAACTACCAAAGACTAGCAACAGAAAAAGGAAAAGCTGTAAAAAAATGATAACACAAAACTGATAACAAACACAATTGTATAAAAAAGCGTAACAATAAACGCTCGTCCCTCGTTATCCACGTCACAGTCGCAAAAATGTTTGAAAAGCGCCCATCAAAATGATTTCTTTACAACGGCAATCGCCATTCAAAAAACTTGTACAACGGACCCCTCCGTAGACCCACATCATGTGCACAATGTACGCCATTTTGGAAAAAATCACGTTACCTCGTGACAAATGAAATCAAATCGTCTGCTATTTAATTATATTTCCCATTCACATATATATTTAAAGCGACGCGAGATTTTTTAGTTTTCCCAACGGACTTGGCGGAACTGTCTGAGATCCCTATCTCAGTGTGTCAGTTTGAGTGACTAGCTAACTTTCTGTCTTTTTCTGTATGCTCAAATCATTTCTATCAGATGCTTTGCTTTAACGTCAAGGAAAATCATATAAAAATAAAAAGGGTATGTTTGTAAATAAGTCATCAAAGCACTAGAAACTATCTTAATATGAAAGAAAAATTAACATTCTAACTTCTAAGGCCCAACTTCAAATTTAAAAACCTATTTATACTTTATAGTCTTCTTCGTGTCAACAACACGTGAAGATACAGCCGATCCAACAGTATTATTGTGAAACCTACAATATCAACCGATATTCTTAGAACTATTTCTTAACTTACCTTCTATGAACACTAACGTCATAATTCACGTGAAGTTACTAAGCTACTGCTTTTGACGTCAGTAGAAAGTTTTGTTTACATCATAATCTATACATCTCGACATAACATCGAAATGTTTGTCAATACTCAATACTAAGACATCTCGGCCATTATCTTTTTAAATTTTCCATTGTACGTACATGAAGCGCAGCTTCTCCAAAGATCAACGCTAACATAATTCGCTATTGATATATTAAACATTAAACAATTAGATCATATTAAACTTCAACATAACTATTTAAACAAACGAAAATGAAAGCGCGCTATTCAAAGCATTACAATATAATTTTACACGTTATTCTGTTCGCAACTTTCGCATATTTGGTTATCCAACAAACACCACAAAGGATTAGAACCATTAAGGAAGTTATACGTTTCGTGCCTGATATAAAACACATATTATTGTGGACGGATATTCACGGATTCAATTCGGAAGGACAATCTCATTTTATAAATAAGAAATGTGCTTATATCAACTGCTATTTTACCAAAAACAGAAGCCTTTTAGGAGATTTAAGACACTTTGATTTGGTGCTTTTTAATTTGCAAGATGTGAGTTCTGATACCACTTTATTACCAGCAGTAAGGAGTCATAATCAAAAGTATGTATTTGTGGCTAATGATTCGTCGCATAAATATCCAGTGTGTGATGAGATTTATGATAATTTTTTTAACTGGACATGGACTTACAGGTAAGTTTTAGTATATTTATATTTTTAACGCTTGATCTTATTAGATTCTAGATCTTTATCTTTCATTAGTTTTGTTTTTTAATGCCAGACCCAATAATTATACTGTAAATTTAATGTCATTAATGAAACAATATTATGTAACCGTAACCGTCCGAGCTGTACGCAATAATCAAGTAGATAATAAGACCTTTAGCAATCACACTCTCAGACAAACTGTGAAAACAGTTTTGTGGGGCTCTGTTTTAGCTCATAAGATGACTGTAAAAAAAGTTCTTAATAAAGTAATTTAAAAAAAAGGACACGCATAAAAATCTTTTTCCATATTTTCTGAGTTAACGCAAACTTATAACATTTATAATCGAATGGTAAAATTTTCAGACACGACTCAACAATCCCATACAAATTTATCACAATTCACAATCTACAATTCCAAGAATTAGGCACACATTTCACATGGAACCCAAACATGAAACCCATTAATCAGAGACTGAGATCACAATTCACGACCAAATCGAAAGCAGCTGTGATCTTCCTCGACAAATGCAAGTCTAAAAGCAAGAGGGAAATACTCGTGAAAAATCTTCAAACAGAACTAGAGAAGTATAACATGACAGTCGATGTTTTTGGAGCTTGTGGTTCGAAGGAATGTAAAAGAAGGACCATGCAAGCTTGCTTCTGGAGGGTCAGGACGTCGTACTATTTTTACCTGGCGTTTGAAGATTCCCTGTCATTTGATTATGTAACTGACGTTGTTTTGAATGCTTATAGAAACAAAGCTGTACCAGTCGTCTATGGTGGAGCTGATTATGATAGGTATGCTACCAAAAGTTTTTGTATGAAAATTATAATAATAGCGCTTCTAACTCTGCGCCATTTAATCCCATGCTAGGCAGAGCCTGTGTATTATATATTTATAATACTTATAATAGCAACCCCCGCGCCCCAGAAAGATACAAATTTATGTCATCTTTAATTAAGGGCTTATATTTCTTAAAGCTTATATACAAACTGTACTACGAGTAACGCATTAATCGGTACGTCAATTATCTATTCTCTTCTTTTTAAGGTTTCTTCCACCCGGTTCTTACATAAACACGTATAAAAAGACTTCCCCACAAATCGCCCAAATAATGTACAGAACTATAAATGACATGAAAAGCTACTATGACTTTTTCCGCTGGCGGAACCACTACATCATCACGAAGGCTACGCCTCTAGATGCCTGTCTCCTATGCGAGATGTTGAACAACCCAGCAAGACTCATTCAGAGAACTACGTACACTGACTTCAGGAAGTGGTGGACTCCCAATTATCAGAAACAGTGTGAAGTATCCAATACATATGTTTTGTAAAACAAAAAACAATTAATAGTAATGTTGCTACTAAGTTTTAAATAAACATGATACGAAATTTGAAATTTTGTAGCATGTGCAGATTACCTTTAAAATTGGACTATTAACAGATCAGAATCTTATATAGAAACGGAGAACAAATATTGATTACATTACCATCTTTTTGACCCATAGTGTAAACATTTTTGACTTCTACGCATTTTTATTGCGGTCGACATTTGGACGGCTTTTAGATAAAGCTCCAATGTAATACTCTTTTTACACAATATCAGGTAAGTCCTACCAATCTGGTCCTTTGTAGGCACATAAAATTATGGCTCAATCTACTAAAAACTCAAACTATATTTAAAAATCATCCACCAAACCCATAAAATAATTACCGATCATACAAAATGGATAAACTACACTTTATCACACACGTTTAAAAACCAAAACAAAAAGTGTAATTAAAAGGCGAAATTTCGAACGGAATCGCATCCATTCCGCAAACATGGATTAAAACTTTAAATTATTTTAACAGATTAAAATGTATGATAAAACATCGCATCCATTGGATATTGTCGACACTCCCGGTCCCTTGTTAATTTAACTTTAAATCCTGTATCCTCACATCGGTTATTTAAAGTAATTATCGCGGATACAATATTATGAAACTTGTCGTTTTTTAAACGAAATATAACGGTTTCTACGTGCACTTTATGCATATTTCTGTTTTACTTTTAAAGATAAAATTAGCTTATTTTGATTCTCTTAATACGTTTTTGCGATATTAGTATGTAGTTGTAAATCTTTCTTACGTTTACTATAAATTATCTGTTGGTTACAGCTAATCATAGACCTCAGATATATTTTGTTATTTTTAACTCTTTTCGTATCAAATGTTCCTGATATAAATGGTTTTAATATCAATCGAACGAAAAATGTTATGAGAAATACGTCGTTCCTTTCAAAGTATGGCTCCTGAAAATAACAGGTACCAGGGAATAATAAAGATTAAGTAGTTTATAATATAGACTTATACGTAGAGCCTCGTGGTTGGTGCGCAGTATGTTGTAGATGAAACTCCTTTTAACTTCAGTTTTATATGTACGTAAACTAACCCGCCCCGATTTTGCTTGCATATATTAGGCATATTATACATATCATTTAAAGAGGAATTATTCTTTCATACATATTTTTTTGGTATCTTGAACCGTTTTTGCAGCGCACGCAAAGGAAGCCCTCAAAGATGAAATTTCCCCGTTTTTTCCACATTTTCCATTATATCTTCGCTCCTATTAGTCGCAGCGTCATGTTATGTAGCCTAAAGCCTTCCTCGATAAATTGTCTATTTAATAAAAAAATAATTTTTCAATTCGAACCAGTAGTTCCTAAGATTAGCGCATTCAAACAAACAAACAAACTCTTCAGCTTTATATATTAGTATAGATATAGAAGATATAGATATATAGATATATACCTTCCTCATTAAAAAAAAACATATGAGAATCGGTTGCGTAGTTTTAAAAATATAAGCAAGCATAGGAATACAGGAACGGAGAAGGTGACCTGTACTATGTAGTGATATAGTAGAAGCCTCAAAGATTCCCTTTAAATGTGTACCTCGATAGCGTTCAGAAATATGTATTAAAAGATTAATACTAAGAACCGGCGTCGATACACTTAACTATTTAGCGGTAAGACGTTAAGTCAGTAAGTCGGAGTTCAACTATCGGAAAGCCGTTGAAACTGTTGAAGCTATTCGCAATCGTAATCCCACTCCATTTTTAATAAGCCCTCTGAGTTCGAGCGGCTTTTAAATTGTACTACGGGGTTTGTTTTGCACGTAACTATTAAGTTTTCTCGCTTTCTGATGAGAATGTTGAATATTTTATAGCAACGAATGCCGGAATGTACCTGCTTGTATCTAGATGAATGTATAAATATGTTTAACTGAGGTTCTTGATCCGCCGTATCGCAATTATATATTGCAACTTTACACAATATTTAAAATAATTAAAGTGTAAATTATATTACGAGAAATTTGAATTATACCTCACAGTAATAACACTTCTGGAAGTTTCTTTTAAATCCACATTACATAAATAATGATTACCGATAGACACGGTAAGCTATTCGTGAAAGACAAAGGGCTATGTTAACCCTACTAAATAAAATAATTCATATAATTGCAATATAATAATTCATATAAATCCTGACAAAAATCATCAATAACTATAAATTATGATGTTTCAAAGAATCTTCTGGAAATCTTACACAGACTCGAATGAAGAGTACGTACAAAGTTTATTTAAACGGTTGACTCGTTAATTTAAAACTATGAGCTCGGATGGTTCTTGCGAAAATGTTTAATGGGACGACTGTTTACCTTAGACGCAGTTTCAAAAACTTCCACACGGAAAATTACCCAGACCAGCGATTCGCGGGGAATATAAACGGTTTTCTAAACTTTAAAAGAATTATTTCTCAATGCCTTCGCGAGCTTGGTATCTTTAATGTCTTATAAGATTTTAATTTGTATTTTTTTTCTTATTGTTAGTCTTAATGCAAGGGTTTTAGTCTCGTAGTATTACAATAAAAGTAACATAAACAAATACCTTTGAAAATCATCAATACTTAATATTATAAATGGGAAAGTGTATCTGTATGTTTGTCTTTCTTTCACGGCAAAACGGGAGGACCGATTTAGTTGAAATTTGGTATGTATATAGATGATACCCTGGATTAAAATATAGGATACTTTTTATCTCGGTATTGCCCTGGGAACGGTAACATCATACGCGGGTAAACCGCTGGGAGCTTTTTAATTATACAGTTCGTATAGCACGTACATAAATAAAATAAATAAAAAATAAAAATCGTTTATTTAGAACATATTAAGTAAATTACAAAAAGAAAATAGGACACATGTTCGAGAATATATTTTTGTAGCATAATAAAATACTATTAAATACATAGAAGTAAATACAAAATGAGTATCATTAACATTGCATTAATATGGATGTAGTTTGTTGTAAATTGATCCTTTTTTAGGTATATCAAATTATCACATCACATAATTAATAAAGTATACTCTTAATCTTATCTTTAAATTTATCAGCGCAGCGTTTATTGAAATTAATAAAAAACGAAGGCGCCGGCGAGATTCGAACTCACGATCTCCTGTTTACTAGACAGGCGCTTTAACCAACTAAGCCACGGTGCCGATGGCTGCGATTTCAAAATTATCAGGCGAACTTTAAACAATGTAGTTCCAAATTTAAATCGGGAATAGTTTTTTTTAGTCACTATAACCGCCCAGGAACACCATAGACAAAAGATTCATGAAAAAGTTTCTATAAGGAATTATCATTTATCATTCTATTTTTGCGTTTTCAATTGTAGACTACACTAGCTCAATTAGTCTATGTAACAGTGATTTTATTAAAGGGTTTATTGACGAGGTGAAAATACGCTCATACAATAATATAATCACTCAAACACGGCACTGAAAATATCAGCTTAAAACGTCTTCTTTAAATCTCCTATTAAAATTATTATTATATTCTCCAGGTTCTCAAAGCATTAATTAACGTTATCGAACAGAATGCTAATACGACCCAAGTGTGTAACAAAAACAGGCACTTACTAACAGACTAAGACGTCTGATTTCCATATCTGTACCACAAATCTCTATTTGTGGTATAGATATGGAAACACCCTCTGGTGTTAGGAAACTTAAGACCGAGCTTGAAGGGTAATATTCATTTCAAAAGAATTCCGAATAAAATATAATCTACATAAGGGTAAAGGTAACAGTTTAATTAAGTTTTAACGATTGTTTGTTGTGTAAAATTTACCCAAATTCAAGGAAATTCTCAAATGTTGGCAAGACATCTAGTTGGTAAACCACTATTTTCACTATCAGCTAATAAGATTCCTTTCTACCTCTCTCTCGCATCTAAGACGTAAATAAGGACGTGAATGTGAAGTGTTAAAATTTAACTTAGTTTAATGCGTTTTTCAAAATAATTCAAGTTTCTTTTTTTATTTATATTAATATATAATAATAGCAAAGTAAGGACTTACTGCTGGTATATATGAACAAGTTCACGGATAGGACGCTGGTTTCTTAACAAACCTGAATGGTCTGTATATCTCAAATACCTACGCATAGGTACTGTAAATGACAAATTACTCATATTATTATCTCATTAGCTCATCTTGTGAGTATTTAAAGATGTTATTAGGTACTTACTCTTTTTGAAAAAAATATAGACCTTGATTAATAGACCTTAGATTTACAAATAGAGTATAATATTAGTCCCGTATAGCAACCGAAACAGAAATTGCGGAGTTAAAACCGTCTGTGGAAAATTATAGTTATACTCATATTTAGATTAAATTTACCTTATACATATTTTTCAAATGCAGTAGTTACTTTGCCTGTCTTTATGAATTTTGCTAATACTTGGTGAATACTCGTCTTTAAGTTGAGGAACTAGTAGTCTCTACTCGAATGTACGAAGAAGGCCATGAGAACATCGATAAATCAGTTTGTTTTGTACAGCTTAATTAACATCTAAAGTGATGCCTTCGATCACTCTACTAAGAGTGGCATCAACTAAGAAGATACAATTACGGAATACACTTTCCCATTATCATTACACTGCTTTAGTTGCTCTCTACATAATAAAAAATTAAAATAAACTGCAAATTAATTACAAGTATAAATAATTAAACATATAAGACGTACCTATATTCAATATTGCTCTTTCAAAAGGAGAACTAGTAGATAAATTAACATACCTTCTTTTTGTGAAGAAAAAAGCCGTCGTCAAATCAAAGAAATCAGAAGAAAAAGTAAATTATCCACGGAGCGAGCGACATTAAATATTTTCAGTTGAAAATGGAAGCTACCAAGTAATCCTCGTCGCCAGTTTACGTACGTAAATTAGTTGCTAGTTCTGTCTGTGAAAAAGTTAGATTGCCTTCTTGACTCCGGCCAGCCAATTTCGTTAAACGATTTTTTGAAATGGGAGTTATGATAAATATTGTAGATTTGTAACTAAGTTTACTAACGGATAAACGTGATTAAGTTTGTCAAGTACAATAATTATAATATTTATTTGTATGTTTTTGATTTCTAAAAGATATTGGGCACGACAGTGGCAATTGGCATTAACCAATTAAATAATACATATGAATTCGTGAGATGCATTATATTTCATGGCATGGCCGTGTTACGTTAAAGATTTTTAGTATTAATGTAGAACTATAATTAATTATTGTTAGTAACATAATTAAGTAACAACCTTACAGAAATACATCCACATTATATAATATATTACTTAAATTTAAAAGCGAAATTAGC
The DNA here is from genome assembly GCA_018238005.1 of Eurema mandarina. Lineage (NCBI taxonomy): Eukaryota > Metazoa > Arthropoda > Insecta > Lepidoptera > Pieridae > Eurema > Eurema mandarina. Next base: position 2,240 of record DWAJ01005708.1, on the reverse strand, counting down.
AGTTACAAAGAAACCATCATTATCGTTGTATAATAAAACTTTGAAACTTACCTCTGAAAGTTCAATATCAGATGTACCTACATGAAACTTATATTTAAAACCAAACCAATCCAAAGATAGATGTTTATTTAAAAAAATATTGGTTGAATAAATTGGAGACTTCAAATATTTTAAGTACCCTCATAATAAATATGATTTTGAACTACATACAAGTAAACGATTATCAACTAATAGTAAAAAATAGTTTTTTATTATTTTTAGTAATGCAGTTTTAAAAATCAAAGTTATAGTGCTAAGTTTTTTCTGGTTTCCGCTAGATTATTTAATTAATTATTGTCCTTGTCTTTTGACATTTGTCCATCATTATAGCATGACAGTTATTTGACAGTTCTTTAAATTGACAAGTAAATAACAATACAAAACGTGTAAGAAATAGTAAATAAAACATCTAAAAAGAATTTTATTTATATACATGTTCTCTAAAATTAAACCGTAATCCATAACTAAAGACTTACAACCTAACCAAGAAAAATCTTAGGTTATCGTATTCCTATGACTCAAGGTGATTAAGTGCAACATGATATGAGATTTTGAAGTCGTGAGTTCATGTAACCTGCCTTATATGGGTTGAAAAAGTTTATTATTCTTTCCTGGTTGAGCTTACGGTCAGTTAACGCGAAGGTTTTAAGATGAGCGATCGAGAAAAGGCAGGCGGTTCCGGGTCACAAGACGGTGAGAAAAATGAGCAGAATATTAGGATTCCTACTCGAGCAGTGCCTACTGGTCCAAGGTATTTCATCATCCTTATTAATAATACTATTATTATAGCTGTATTAGATTTATTAAGTAAATGGTAAATATGTGTGATGATGTCATTCTGGAGAACCTTATCTAAATCTTTAAAATCTCCATTTTGATCCTTCTTAATATTCTTCGAACAAAGACTGTTTAATATTTCTCACTATTATTAATGTTAAATATATGATCATATAATTCTTCATAAATCCTCAACTGATAATTTCAGCTACTTTGCAAGTGAGCCACTGCAGTTTCGTGTTCGTGGGACAACAATAACTGGTGCTTCACCACCCAAATTTGTCACCTTAGAAGACATCATGAAAGCTGCCCATGGTATGCAAAATATGGCATTGGCTCATGAAATTGCCGTTGATCAGGACTTCAAGCTGGAACCCTTTGAACCTCCTGATAATAGGTAAAGATTCTGTTATAACTAATACCTTCATATTATATTTGTGAGTCTCAAAAGCAAGTTAATATAAGTAGGATGAAAACCTAAGAGCACATGCGTAATTATGCATATTTTCAAGATCAAAAAAAATAAGAGTAAAGAAAAGAAAGGAATTAAAATATATTATGTGATATAACACTCCTCCACCACATATTAATACTAATTTAGTTTTCTATAAATGTTTCTTATACTTGTTCAAAACCTACCAAAATCAATAATTTTGTTAGTTCTCAAAAGGTTGATTTAAAAAAGTTTCAAATTACTTTGTACGTACATAAGTAAGTTTGTAAGATTTAAAATATATTTAAAAATTCATAAATATAACAAAACATTATACACACACCTTACATGCATTTGCCAATTAAGGTGTATAAGGATGCAATAATGACTCACTAAGGTCATTGTGTCTTTGTTTTCAGACAAAGAATTAAATCTAAGGCTAACTTGTATTGCATTTAGAATGTTCTAGTATATAACTATTTTATCATAATTGATACAAAATTAATGTTTTTATGTTTATTATAATCTAAATTCTCAATATAAATCATGTTATGAAGACTTATAATATATTAATATGATGAATAACATAAAATTCTTGCAGTTACCAAAAGCTAGTAAAAGAAACTATGCATAGAGCATACTTTGATATACTGAGAGAGCAACTCAATTCCGACCCACCAGAATACAAACAGGCTTTGGTGCTTTTAGAAGATGTTAAACAGGTATCTATACTCATAAATACCTATATATAACATTGAGCTAATGTTTTAAAATTGGAGCTGGTTCTATAGAACTAACTAAAAAAATAAGAAGAAAAATTAAATTGGAGGTGACACAAGTTTCATCAAAATTTATTGATCCATTTATTTATTTATTCATACTTTATTGCACAATTTTCCAATTAGAAATAATGGGGAATATGCAGTCTTATCACTTTAAAAGATCTCTTCTAAGCAACATGAATTAAGTGATAACTATTTTTTATACTTAT
>DWAJ01005707.1:0-11202 GCA_018238005.1 Eurema mandarina | reverse complement strand
TGATGTTATGTAGCCTAAAGCCTTCCTCGATAAATGGTCTATTCAATAAAAAAATAATTTTTCAATTCGAACCAGTAGTTCCTGAGATTAGCGCGTTCAAACAAACAAACAAACTCTTCAGCTTTATATATTAGTAATAGATAATATGTACCTACTTTTAAAGGTAACGAACGGTTATGTTGCTTCTTTCTGCCGTTAATTTAGTTGGACTGACCTGATAACATAATATCAAAGGTTTCTATAATGTGATTTAATTTCCTTGGTAACCGATGATTGGTAACACAAATCCTTACAATTAAATTTGTAAAAGTTAATAGGACAGAATTAGTCTCAATTTTGGTCGAATGATAAATGGCTCACTGACCTACATGTTTGGGTTAAACTATTATAACGTAAATTGGACCCGATTAGCTTCTTAATAAATAGGGTAGTAATTAACCAACTAAAACTTCGCCAGACCAGATGGTAAATTAAATAGGTTTAGCCTTGTACATCGATTTGTTGGCAAATTGACTGGATTAAATATACTTAAACTTCAGGTTTAATCCTTTTATTGAAGTCGATATAACCCCCTTTAAAGCCGATGAACATTTGCAGTAGATACTAAGAAATTTTCTAAATTATGGATACGTGTATAAACCAGTAAGTTTGTGAGGATGCATGAATAAACTAAACCAAATCGAAATTTGCTGAAGTCTGGCATACATGTAGATTAGATCCTTTTTATATAGAAATTCTGCTATGGTGTACCAGTCATTGGAGGAGGGGGCGGTTATGCACTTATGCCTGAGTCGCACGAAATAGTACCACTATCGACTAAACCCATAGGTATTACCCTTACGCTCTCCAGAATGCATTAGTCTTCAGCGAGCCCGTCAGATATATATTGCGGCACTGGATTAACCATAGGGTATAAGTAGCGTCATGAATCTTTAGCGCTGAACGAAACCTGCGCAGAAGTCAAAAATAAGGTATCGAGGGGACGGCACGGCGCGCGGGGCGCGTGATCGTTGATTGGTTCCCTAGTCGTGTTGTCTTTCTCGCACCCATACGTCAATTACGAGCGCGATTCTACCGATGCGCTATTCTCGTCCAGCGCTAAACATCCGTGACGCGACCTATACTATTTATCGCGATATTGCCACGGGCACGGAAATTCCGAGAGTAAAACCGCGCCACGCGGTGAGTATAACATATCAGAGCTCTCACGTCTTGCTGTCGGCGCCAATCACTGATTCTTATCTACGGTTTGAGGTTAAATTTGTAATACATCAAACCTACAAGTTATCTTAACTGACATATTTTTAAATACAGACACAGAACTACTAGAAGTCTACTACTCGAACAAACGAAGTCGCAGTCTAAGCGACTGTGACTTTGTTTGTGTTTGTTGTATGGTATTAACTTATTTTTGACAAATACACTTAAAAATTCAGAGGCTTAAAACTTCTTGTTTGATGATTATAAACGTGTAAAATGTGTTATTTTTTCGGGGGCATTATGCCTCAAGTAGCGCCAGGGTTTCTTTAGGCACCTGGCGTCGGGCTCCTGGGCTTTATTAAAATACAGCACAATAGTTTTAATGACTTTCACTTTTTATAGCCATAGCCGGTCAGTATTGACGCTCAACGCAGAAGCGTAGCATACGATTTCCTTTCAGCCTGTGTTCATCTTTTACAACTATTTATAGATAATATTTTCCGAGAAATATACTCACGTGGCGATAACAATAGACGAATATTGAAAGCCAGACGGCATAGGCGACGCGGCGGCGCTGATTGTGTAAAGATAATTCGTAATAATCATTGCAATTGACGCGCGTAGATTTCAACGTATCGAGTGTCATTCATGTGCGAAACGATCTATATTCGAACTCCGTGTTGTATTACAGTATCATGCTGATTAAAAAAAAGATGCTTAAATATAACTTATTATAGTAAATATTAACTCGTCTTTCGGTGGCGATGGCGAAAAAACGACACACGTCTGAATATTTCAGGCACAATACAAAATTTATATGACTAGCTGCGCCCCGCGGATTTTCTCGAGCAGTTCCCATTCCGAATACTGAGATGAAAAGTATCCTTTGTGTTAATTCAGGCTATCACCTATCTACTTACATACCAAATTTCAACTAAATAGGTCCAGCCATTTTTGCGTGAAAGAATAACAAACAAACACACTTCCATACATACATTCTCACAAACTAACATTTATAATATTAGTCTAATTAGGAAGTAGGATAGTTAGATTTATATAATATGATATAAGTATTGACTGACAAGAGTTTATTTTCAGCTCTAAGAGTTATTATGGTCGTTTTTTCTCTTTTGAAGGAAGTAGATGAATTCGAAACTTCAATAAAAATATTATTTTGCTATAGTTTTCCTTATTGCATATTATGTTATTTCATTTCATAATTTATTTTCATTTAATGTATCGAAAAATGAGAAGCTATGTCAATATTATATTAACAACTTACGTCAATAACTTAAACAAAGAGAATTAACAATAGTCCGGTGATTGAATTAAAATCACAACAATTATAGGCATAGGTGTATTCAGGATATAAGCCAAAGTTTGTAGGTCGAAACTTTAATATAAACTTGACAAAGATAAAGTTGACAAGTGGTACACAATGTATCATAATCTAATCAGGTCGAACTGAGACTACTGGCGTATTCATCTCGGTGTTTCTCGAGTGCACGTGACCTTTAAGAAAGGATTAAAAATTATTGAGAGATTTATAGCCGTATTATATTGTTATTTGCGTGCAATAATTGAAACGGTAGCTTATTAAACTGATATGAAACATGGACATTACAAACGATACTTACTTTGAACGAGAATGTAATAAAATATATTTTATTTATCTATGACAACTTAAGCTAAAATAATTCTGTTAGTCTGAGGATTTACTATATAATAAATTGAATTTTTTTGATTGAAACTATGTATATACAAAAATAAATTTACTGCAACTACCGTTATTTATCATTCTACGATAAAAGGCGATACTACGATGATTCCAACATATATCTATTTAAAAATACTTGTATAAAGCTATAGCTGTAGGTGGCTATATTTAGACAACGAATGGAGACAGATTTTAAGTGTTTCCTATTACGAAGTGGGTTACCGAGACATTAACCCAATTGGTTCGTAGAAAAAGCTGTAAAGAAGATAACAGTTTCCTTATTACGATTTCGCAAATCAGCCATCCCGGGAATTAAATTAGTGTGTCCGTATAGAGCGTGTAATTGCTATTTGAGAGTTCACGCTAATGAAACTTCTGTATATATAATAGACTATGTTTTTCCAGAAGGTAGTTCGAAATGAATGAAATCTGGTGACTGATTCCATATTTAAACTTTTACATAGACTTTTAAAAGCAACGGGCCATAGATAACGTAGTTTGGCAAAATTGTACACAAAGTAGCCTTTCTTGGCTACTCGATTCTTCATTGAATGAATCATCTAAATATTGTAACAGATAATGTTAAATCTTAAACAGCTTGTACTGATTTTATAAGCATATAAAACTAAGAAAAAATGCTTGATTTAAGTCAACTAAATAACGTTCGTGTACGGTCCATGTCAATATTAATCAATCGTCCATGGTTACTTAAGCGATTACTAAAGGTTAAATTATTATTGAAGATTTTATAACTTTATTCCTTAAGGTAGATGGTGAGATATAAAGTTATTTAAGCTAAAATGGTAGTGCTTAAATTTATTAGCTACTAGCTGACCCGTGCCCACTTCGTTGGGCATAATATTAATAATCCTTTTTTATTTTTGTAACTTAAATATAAAAGTTGAACAAATGCTGTAGTTGACTTCTTTGTAGCCTTTTTAAAAATCACATCTTATCTCTAGCTAGAACACAAAAATACATCTTTCATAGTTAAGGCAGCGTTCGTAAGAAACGCTTTCATTCGACCGTTTTTTCTCCGATTCACTTTGCAAAACGGACTACCACGTAATAGCCTTTTTATTTTTCGGTTTTTTATACCTATGACACTCAACAATAATGTGGCTTTCTATTGGTGAAATAATTTTTAAAATCGGTTTGAGTAGATCCCGACCCCCTTACAATTTAACAAACACACAAACTTTACTTCTTTATAATATTAGTATAGAGTATAGATAAGTTCTTAAACATCAGTAACAACCAATGTTACATAACATTTTTTTAGATTTAAATATAATATAGGGTATAAAAAATTGAATAAAATATATATTTATCTTTGCTTTATAGTTGGAAACGTAAAATTATTCGTATTGATATCGGGTTTTGCATTGTAAAGAGCACACATGACTACAACATATTAAATATGTATTTAATATAGATCACGTTGCTGTTATCGCATGCCATTGCTGATATATTTGCCATTGTTCAAAGAATATCACTACTGTTTATAAACATTACCAAGAAGATGACTTTTTTTTCTTCGAATTGGAATAGGCAAATTAAAATGATTGGTTCGTTCTTTTGTTTCAGCATTGGTGGGTGCCTTGACCATGGGCACAACCTTCCTATTATCACCTTTGTCCGGAGTGCTCACTGGCCTCTTGGGGCTAAGAATGACTGCAGTCCTCGGAGGATCCATCGCGACGCTCGGCTTGATCATCACTTCCTATGTCGTGGACTACGTGAACGCTCTGTACTTTACATACGGCGTCATGTACGGCCTGGGCGCCTCCCTGGCCTACACTCCTTCGCTAGCAATACTCGGTCACTATTTCAAAAGATATCTCGGTCGAGTCAACGGCTTTGTTACCATCGGAAGCTCCATTTTCACTGTCTTCATGCCGCCTATTATGAAACACATGATCGAAAATTATGGCCTCCAATGGATGTTTAGGCTACTTGCTGTATTCACATTCGGAATCGCCCTATGTGGCTTGCTGTTTAAACCGATACCAGTTGTGGTAATTGAAAAGCCTCCTAAAGAAAATACTTTGAAAGTTCTAGTTAAGTCTGTTTTTAATGTTCAAATTTGGAGGAATAGTAGGTACAGACTCTGGGCGCTATCCATGCCAATTGCGCTGTTCGGATACTTCGTACCGTACGTGCATATAGAGAAATTTATTTTGAAAAACTTTACCGATGTGAATGTTACCTTGCCGCTTCAATGTATTGCCGCCACTTCTGGTTTAGGACGGTTGATGTTCGGATTCTTAGCTGATAGGAAAGGAGTTGACAGAATATTGCTACAGCAGATATCTTTTTACGTCATTGGGACGTTGACGATAATATTACCGTTTGTGAGGTCATTTACATTGATAATAATCATATGCTTAGGTATGGGGATATTCGATGGAGCGTTTATAGCTCTGATTGGCCCTATCGCTGTTGAATTTTGCGGAAGTGCGTGTGCTGCTCAAGCAATAGGGTGTATGTTGGGACTGTCTGCATTTCCACTGTCCATAGGCCCTCCGATCGCTGGCCACCTCTCGTCGGCCTATAAATCGTATACTCTGGCATTTGTGCTAGCAGGAATTTCTCCTATAATTGGAGCTTCAGTCATGTTCGCTATAAGATTCCAAAATCGATCAAGCAATAGAAAGGAGCTCAGTACGAATGGACATGTATCTCCTGATGTTGGTAAGTGGTGTCTTAAATTTATAATTTATTACCAACAACCCGCGGTTTAATCTACGCAATCGAATTAATATAATTTACGCACTATTGTAATACTAGATTTAGAAAAGAATATATCTGTACAGAAACATAATATTAAAATGCGTTTGGTGCTTACACAAACAAAGTATAACGAACAATAATCGAGATAAAATTGTGTTTTTATTATTTATTTTTAAATTAAAACGATAACACAATAACTGGATGATTAACTGTCATCACTCATTCGTAATATAGTATCCATTTTATAATGTAAGCCAAACTTTATTCATTTATGTATATTACAAATATTATGACTTTTATTGTTTAAGATTTTGTTTGTTGTATTTCAGAAAAGCCGCCGACTCCACTACTCCGGGCGAATGGTGTGGGACAACAGACATCGTTATAACGCTCAACAAGAATTGTCAATTTAAGTGCCTACTACCTACTAGACGATCATACATTACTGCTAAGTGAATCTCTATTTTACTCTCTACATAGAACCTTATATTTTAGTTGAACTATCCCGAATACAGGCAGCTGTAAAACTTTACAAAGAATGACTTATAGAAACGATCTTGAATGTCACTCATAATGACTATTATAAAACTATATGTATAATGAAGACGTCATAATGTATGAAATGAATAGATAAGCTAAACGTTGAGTTATCGGTAACTTTGCGTAATATTTAAATTTCCTACATCATGTTCCTTATTAATTTTCTTTTTATTTATATAGAGAACATACTCTTACACCCACATGGGTGATAATGTATTTAAACCAAAATTGCATTTCAATACTGTCTGACTATATGACTTGTTGCGATTAATGCATTGCGTTCAAAGAAATTTATAAATTTCAGTCAGTAAAATGACATTTCCAGTGTTGCAGGTTTTTAGTCCCAAATAAAAGTGATGTGGTAGAATCGAGTTGTTACAGTTAAAAGTTAGTCAAGATTAAATTTATTATTCAATATCAAATTGCCTTTATATAAATAAAAATATGTAATTTATGTATCAGTGAGAGTTGCACTTGTCATTTTACTGACTGAATTAATAATCGTACCTACTGTAGACATACCTACTCTTCATACAAATTTATTTTTGGACGAATGTACATGCAATAAGAATCCAAGCTATTTTTAAACTACATATATTCTTAATTAATCGAAAGGTGCGAAATTCTTACGTGTTGGTTAAGATACGGAATGTTTGGTGCTCTAAAATAGTTTAAGGTAAAACCTTAACAAGTTTAAAAATAAATTAAATAGCTTAAAAATTCAACCATGTTTATACACGTATTAATAAAATTAATACTAAACCAAGATCACTGTTACGAAAGTAATTAAAATTGTTTCGAAGGTAAGCTATATCATGTTGAGATTTATCTCGACGGTCAAAAATTTATACCGTTTGAACCATATGAAAGACTTAGGTTTTTAATCCCACCTATCTCGAATCGACAACACGATTTTTTTCATTTTTTATCAAACAAATAAATAGTACCTACAATAAATTAATTTTACCTATTATTATAGTTATATAATTTCTGTTGCAATATTTTTATGTGCACTAGTGATACGGCTAGTTTTTATAAGAAAAATTAATACCTTAAAGAATATTCCTATAATTAAGTACAATTACCTTTGTTGAATAAACATTTATTTGCATTTTAGTTTTATATATTTATCGTTACTATGAGAGTTTGTATTGCGAATGTGTTGCTTGTTACCTTAAAAGTTCCTAACTTAGTGTTAATTTTATTTTATATGGTAAGTAATGTATATACTCCTAAGTTAAAATGAATAATTATTAGTACATACTGCACAAACCGATGTGCACAATATTTTACATTTCAGTTTTGATATGTGACATTAATAAAATATGAACACGTCGTGCAATTAGCTATGTTTTAAATGAATTATACTATTCATTAAATACTGTGTAATTACCATGCATGTATTTATATGAGGACTTGTTTTACAAAGTGATTTTTAAATACATTTTATCTCTTTTCCGTCCGTTTCAAAATGGCGCATAAATTCGAACAATAGTCCAAGTAAATAGAGCTTTAAATACGAATTTCAAATAAAAACTTGAATTTTTAATATAATGTACTTTGAAAGATCCGTAAACGAATAGTGAATGTCTTTTTTAAATTCATCCACGAGAACTTGTGATAAAAAAAAAACCTTTTTTAAAATTGTAAGGAAACAGTAAGTACTAGAAAAAATAGCTTATATTATGAAAGTTGAAGAACATAAAATTTTACATCAATACAGTTTGTATCTGAAATTCGTATTTACAGCTCTATTTTCTTGGACTACAATGCTAATTCGAATTGTAAATTTATATTAAAATATCTTATTTTGTAATTAGTGTAATTAGTATGTCAATTAAGGACGAAACTTAATTGTTTTCTGTTAAATATCATATGAAAATATAAAGTTGATATTAATGTTTAGTCTCAAAAGACATTTGAAAATTTTATATTTTAAAAATCACTTTGTTTTGCTTGCGCAATATCATAGACAATTTTATTCAACGTTATCGTTAAAATGGCATTTTTAAAAAATATTCCATTTATATATTGTAAATTGTCCCCAGTTTTTATTTATTATGAAGTTAGGTTCGACTAAAGATTATATAACTCAGTTTGAAAAAAGATACATATCTTTATAATATAAAGCTTCGAATAATTATCGATTGTACTTATACAATTTAGGAGTTATTTAATGTTATCCCTTATAGTGTTTATTGTCTCGTTGATATGAATGTTTAATTAAATATATTTTCAGAATTAGTAATAAGTTCCTAAGATGTTATATTTTAAGATTTTAAACTTGTCATCATGTCGGACATATGCGTGTATACGAACGTACATATTTCTGTTTAAAATGTTATTAATACATTTATTGATTTTCTATATTTATGCTTAACGAGTTCATAAGATATTAAAAATATTTGTTTAACTTTATGAGAAACTTTTAACCAAAAAAAAATAAAGAAGTAGATGACCACAATCAATTAATATGTTATGTACCTTTAATAAAATACAAACTATGGAATATCATACCTAACTACATATATGTATAGTTTAAACGTTTATGTAAAGAAATGCGGAAGAGAAATGAATTTCTATTTACAATACCTAAAGGCGAGGATGACTAGAGCTCAATAAATAATTATAGATACTAAATTTCAACTTTTTTTTTTCACATACATATTTTTTCTTGTTAATACATGCTCAATATTTCTTAATAGTTATAATTATATATTATATAAAATCTTAAACGAGGCACGAGAAGGATTCAATTTTATTGGTAATACTAGCTGTTGCTCGCGACTTCGTCCCCGTCGGATCTATTTCTATTATTATGTTATAGTGAGTCAATCTTAGAAGATAGACGTATACTGTCGCGGACTTTTTTTTAGATCATTTAAAGAGGAATAATTCTTTCATACATATTTTTTGGTATCTTGAACCGTTTTCGCAGCGCACGCAGAGGAAGCCCTCAAAGTTGAATAATTTTCCCCGTTTTTTCCACATTTTCCATTGTATCTTCGCTCCTATTAGTCGCAGCGTGATGTTATGTAGCCTAAAGCCTTCCTCGATAAATTATCAATTTAATAAAAAAATAATTTTTCAATTCGAACCAGTAGATCCTGAGATTAGCGCGTTCAAACAAACAAACTCTTCAGCTTTATATATTAGTATAGATATTCGTCTATAAGTAGTTAGTAACTTTAATCATTTTATAATGCGAAAAAACAATTGAAACAAGTATTAGAGGCAGGTAATTATTTATTATCTCCCTATTAATAGTCTAAAGTTGTACCACAGTCTTATAAAACCGATCGGTTGAGCTGAAACACATGTTTCTGATGTATTCGTGACATTCCCTCCGCTGCTAAAAGAATGTACTCTCATCTCTACTTCTTCGTGTGACGGAGAGTTAGTTTTTTGAGTCGCCCAACGCAGAGGTTTAGATAATCTAGAATATATGTATTCATAGTTCATTCACAAGATCAAAACGGCACCTATTGTTCAGACATTTTTTAAAGTTTAGTGTTAAAAATACACCACGCAAATGATAACATTCCATTTTTAACGTATTTAAACATCGACCCTGAAACTTATTTCATCGACACACATCTAGACATTGGCAAAATTGTGGTAACGCAGCACTGACATTTCACCAAGAAAGAAGAATGATATAAAGTATAAACTGTTTTAATTTAAATGCCTAAAAAGTGTAAGTATAGATAATTAGAATTAGTAGGTATATGTCTCGTATTATGCTTATATAATTCTGGCATGTCGCAATAAAACTTATCAGGTTACATACATTACATTATTCACTGTTACATGCTAACGAAGAGAATAATAGGTATTTATTACAGAAACATTTCAAATTCTAAGCAGCCAATTTTTCCCCAAAAGTGTTTAATAATTTCCGCAAAATAACGGTAGAATAATACTACGGACTAAATCATTAATTGAACATTCTCTTGGGGCGGCGACTGTGACATTTACAGAAAATTTCAATAATCTTGAATTGCAAACCAGTTTGATTGCTTCCGAGTCTAAAAATATGCTAATGAGATGCTACTATTTATATAACTGTTGGATAAATTATGGCTGAAAACTGGTATATATGAGGAAATTCACTGATATATCATGTGTTTAACATTTTTCCAACTCTAGTTTCTTTAAAAAAAAATTACAAGGCCTTATAACTCATTATCTATATAATTAACTACGTGGTAAAAAATAAGGAACGTAATTAATGAATAAATTAAATTTATAAAAAAATGCTACATTTGATATCAATTTGCAATGGTATAGGAACACTTACTCCGAAAAGAAATCCATATCTTGGATTGTATCTGGCAACTCCCGTCCATCAACGTCAGGTAGGATCATACACAGGGCAATTAATATGAACGTTATTACAAGAACTGCTATTACTATACTGGAATCAGTTAGTAATCGCAGCGAAGATATAATATAGCATGTTATAATTCCTATTTGTCCCATAGCGTGACAGCAGCCGACTGACGTCGATCTTATTTGTATGGAAAATAGACGCGGTGTTAAGTTTAAAAGAAATGCATAACTGATAAGTCCCGCTGCCAACCCTGTTGTGGATCCTAGTTCAGATATAGTACCCTGAAAAAAGTTATTATAAAATAAATAAATCATAATAATAATTCGTCGCATCACTGCGTCTTCTATCGCCTGTATTATGGAGAGTGTTCTGTGGAGTTGCATGAGCTGATTCCTGCTGCGCAATTTCACCATCGCACCGCTCGACATAGAACCACATACCATCCTCACCACCTGGATACTTGGCGATCTGGCACTGTGCGGTTTTCTCGTCATTTCTTGCCGCGCACTGTTGTTCTGTGGAACAGCCTACCATCAGCTGTCTTTCCGATTAAATTTGACTTACAATCATTTAAGAAGAGAGCATACTCCTTCCTAAAATCAAGGCCGGCAACACGCTCGTGAGACCCTCGCGAGCGCTCATGGGCGGAGGTGGTTACCTTCGATCAAGTACCCCTCCT
>DWAJ01005706.1:0-11203 GCA_018238005.1 Eurema mandarina | reverse complement strand
CCCTTCACCCCTGTTAACCCCTTTTTCTAGTTAAAAATTAGCCTATGTTCTTTCTCAAGCTCTAGACCATCTGTGTACCAAATTTCGTTCTAATCGGTTAAGTAATTTTAGCGTGATGGAAAGACCGACAGACAGAGTTACGGTCGCATTTATAATATTAGTATGGATTACTCGTATATATTATAATACCTATTGTTTATTATAACTAATACCCCTTTTTCCTTGCTTAAGGATTTCCTTAACTTCAAGGAACCTTCAAAGGTTCAATTGTTATGGAGTTATAGGAGCTTCAAATTTGGCGAATCATTTTTTATACTATTGATAAGGTTATCAATGTTAATGTTACCTCTGAATTTACTGCACCAATTTTGAATATACTTTTACCGATAAATAGTCCTATATATTTTGTTTATATTTACAATTGTATGTTCTTATTTTTTAAAGAGCAACTATCACAGTCTCTTGCCGGTTCTTCTCTATAGAAACTGCCTTCCGAACCGATGGTAAATGTTTTGTAATACCATGACGATTCAAAAGTGTTACTATATGTAGCCTAGTTGTATAAATATACTTTTGACTTTTGACTCTGATATACCTATTTTAAACATGTTTAAATGCAAAATGAATGATTCATGTCAATGATAATTATGTTTAATTGCAAGCTAGATATAATACATAGAAATATATAGACTATCAAAGCATTACCCTACCTTTTGTCTTCTACAGTCGGTTAAAATCGAACTACGGCTGTGTATAAAATTCGAAGTGCTAACTAACAGTAGTTTAAGATAATTGTCAGGAAGTCCATTAACTGCAGGTTTTTTGTGTTTAGCGATTGAATTGTCGGCGTTCGCAAAAAATAATAACATTCGCAACGACATTTTATTTCGCTAATCTATTTGCTGACATAGAATAACAACGCCTTGAACGGTAGTATGAGCACGCAAAGTAAAGCCATTTTTTTTTTCTTTTTTTTATACTATGAAGAGGGGAGACGAGCTGGACGTACTCCTGATGGTAAGAGTAACGCCAGCCCATAGCCAATGCAGTGCTACCCGGAACTTTGCTATAAAGATCAACTCCGGGCAGGGGTGCACTACACCGACGCTCCCCACTGAGTCATCAGATGTTGAGACTTATTGGCCCATCCGTTTACTATACTTACTATACTTTTCTTTTTACACCGCCTTTTCCTATGTTTCAATCCAGGGTATCACCTATTTACGCACCAAATTTCAACTTCGAAAAATCGGTCCAGCCATTTGAATGGAAGAATAACCAACATACATCCATCCACACATTCTCAAAAACTTTCATATTTATAATATTAATAGAAGATTTGTCTGTGTGAAGAAAGTTTAATTCACAGATATACCAGTGTAGTTAAAATAAAACCAAACAGCTATCTAAATCAAATATTTATTGGCATCGGTAACTATTTTCTACTAGATCTCAAACACCGAAGAAATTTCTCGCAAAACAACGGACCGCACGCTATGAACCCCATTGCTGCTATCGCCGTGGCACACGTCATACAAATCATTATTCTTGACTAATTCTCCACAATCAAAAATCCCCAAAATAGTATTGGTTATTATATAACCAATAGTCTATTAATAAAACTATATAAAAGCACACTGTCTTATAACGTCAATGTTTCGACGTCAAGCCTTGAAACAGCGAAGATTTGCTTTTTAATGGACTATTTGATGACTTGACAATGCACTATCACCACTGATGAATATAATGCTGTCGTAGATTCGTTTAAAATATCTTATGATAATTAAACCGGTAGGAATATAGTAGCAATTTTTTTAACAGCGCCAATCAGCAGCAGTATTTTGAAAAAACGTCAGTAACAATAAGTCTTAGAAAAATCAGTAGCAATTCTCTCTCTGCTAAACTGTACTCAAATTAGCAGATTACTTCTAGAAGTTTCCTTTAAAAGCAACGTCGATCAGTAGGTCATTCCACAATCGGGGCAAATAGGCACGGTAGGACAGGCACACTTGCGATCGAATAGCCCTCGGGTACACAGGGGCAGGCACAGCACTAAAGTCGCGGCACTCACCAGACTTAGCAGGGATACGCAAATCATATGCAGAGGGGAGAACGGGGACCCGCTGGAGCGGTTCCTGAAAGATAATAAATAAAAAGGGCATTAATACATAGCGTTATCAAATCGCAGTTCAAAGCAGTTGTGCTACCACTGCGCCAAGCGGTCGTCGAGACGTCAAATTATATTCATATAATCCATTAACTGTTTCTATCTTTTTCGCAAAACGAAAAAGATAAATATTAAACATTGATTTCAGTTTAAGATAATTTTTGTCTAGGATCATGCATCTTTGCTAATACTATGGATAGCGAAATAAAACTATATCAAATAAAATCTCACTGAAAGGGAATCCCCTTCATCCAGTGTTAATTCCCTTTTTCGAATGAGGAATAAAAAGTTATGAAAATTGTTTGGAATTATCATCCGTGATTCTAATAATCCTATAATTAATAATTTTTTGAACTTACGTTATAATATATCCTGCCCTGTACCCGTGGCTTTATTTAACTTAAAGCCCAAAAGATAATCCTGATAAGAGGATTATTCTCGCACAATTCCACAATAATTTTACACTCATATTGTTTTACAGTTTTACAAAAATTTTTACTTTTGACAATGTCGTCATAATCAAAAATTATTTCAATTTGATCTTCTTTATTCAAATTTTAAACGACTCTCTTATTTTTAACAGATCATGTTACGCTAGCCACAGATTGAATATATTGTGCGAAACGAATAAGATTTTAATAAATAAATATGCATCGGTCTGACGACTGCGTCTGAGGTTTAAAAAAAATTATTCCCTATCTGTATTTTTCTATAAAGTTAACTTTTATTTATATTGTAAACCATCTAAAGATTACATAAAAATTAATGTTACCCATACTCCTCCCTGATTAATTGTAGACGAAGAGACTATAATAATTTAAAATAAAATTTATTCAAGCTTCACAATAGCAACACATTCTTGGACCAAAAATATATTTTGTTCTTGTTTTTTATCTTTACAAAATTAACTTTGCATAAGAAGTAAAACAATTTTTTTTGATAAAATTTTAATGCATTCAAAGACAGTTCATTTCGAGGCTTTAGATTTTTTGCTGCAACACGGACTTTTACAGGAAACTCTAGACGGGGTTGTGCCTCTGTTACATTTTGTACTTTTAAAGTATTTATCTAATAGGAGCGGACAACATGATATGATTCCAGCAGCCAAAACTGCTGTAGCGAACGTTATACAGAAGGGCATTTTCAATTACTTTTTCCTCAGACACTTGAATAGTTTTTGCACTTCAATTTGCTTGTAGCACACTGGAACGCACGCCAAGATCGTGGCTGAGGCAATCAAAGCGTACATTGAGAGACAAATCATCTTTTCATTAGGTTCTTACTTCAGCCAAGCTAACGGACTAGTCGGAATTACAGCAACACTACTGTATCCTGAAACAAAAATTCAATATCATATATACAATCTCTTTGTGATCCTTTTTACCAGATTATTAGACGAGATAGTTTTAAATATTTCTCTTTGCAAACAGAACTCACCCGAAACGTGATTTCAAGATTTGTCTCTCCTATCCTGCTACAATTTTCATTTATTTCAGCATTGAGTGTAATACCAATGATGCGTACATAATTTATTTGATCTTTTAGTTCACACTTTTATTATTTTTGCAGGAACGATGCCAATGATAGATGCAAGACGTAAGAATGTCATCTATGAATGCTATTTCATTTCGGCCAGTATCCTGCTCCTACCAAAAAAGTCTCTCCTTTTATTAAAAAAATGAATAATTCAACAATAGTAACGGAATTTATTATTTATTAATTTATTAAAATATAAATAGGGCCTGAAACATTTTAAGAGTTTTTTTGGCTCTGAACGTCGAATGTATTTTAAGAGAAGATATTCGCAAACTTACCTTACCTTTACCTCAGTTTTGTACAGCTAATAATTTAGTAAATATTTTTAGATCCTGGTAAGAGCATTATCATCTTATATATTATTATATTAAGTAAAAAAAATATAAGAGCAACTCAAGCCTCTTTATTTATATTTAAAACTAAAATGCCCGTCACTCTGTCAGCGTCACATTTGATAGTAACTTGTTTCCATTTTCGCAAAGTTCTTGATAAACTCCTTATCCACCAATACATGAATCTATTACCGAAGTATGCAATAACGAATTCTCAAATGTAAAATCACGAGGTTACCAATGAAATTTCGATTGTTGATATTCTTGACGGTGCTGGTGTCTGCACGGAGCCAGCCAGTGAAGAGGCAATCGGAACACGACACAGATGACATAAGGGATTTGCAACTGAAAGAGCATAAAGTGCGGGAGACGGCGAGGGATTGTAAAGGGAAATGTGCTTCGAGTATAGCTCAGAAAGCCGCAGCTGAGGCTAAAGCTGCCCAAGCTGCGCAGAACGCCGCTGGAGCACAGGCGGCTCATATGGTGAGATACTTGTTGCTACCAACTTGTTTAACATGTATGACTACGGTTTATTACGATGGACATACCATTTTGCACGGTATAAGCGTAGTTTCAGTCCCTAAAGCAATACTGGGATAAAAATTATATCGTACAATGATCCATATATCTTATCTATATATAATTTGCGTGTCAAATGTCTGAATTAATTTGTAGTTTTTGCATAAAAGATCAATCAGAGGGAATCAAGTCAAAAAAATTTAGTATGGTTTTTAATTTTTTGTGTATTTAATATAGTGCACTAAGATTACAGAGTTCATCATGAATAGCATCTTCAATCTAGAAATTTAAAACGAGTTATTCAAAAATTTTAATGTATATTTGTCAGTTTAAAGCTCCTATACCGGTTTTTTCTAGGTCAAAACCCAATTAGCAGAGAAAGCTCTTCAAGCAGCTAAAGCAGCTGAAGCAGCGTTAGCTGGCAAGCAAGCTGTTGTTGAGCAACTGCAGCAAGAAGTGAAGGAAGCCGAGGCGGTGGTCGCGGAGAACACCGCGGCGGTGCACCAGCAGCAAACTGCTGTTAATGCTGGCGTGCAAGCTGCACAACAAGCTACAGCTCAGGTAACTCATTTGATTACTACTACTTACTAGCTCGATTATCCTATTAGCTATCAAGCAAAGACAATATCCCTACTTCTATAGGAGTAGAAATATTGTCTTTGCTTGATTCAATCAGATTGTTTCAATTGGTACTGTTACTGATGTGCAGTAGACCTTTCTGAACTTTGCTTTTTATTGCAATATGGAAGTATTTAAGTGTTATGAGTCGCATTTTTTGAACATTTAGCCCTTCCCCCATTTAATCGCTAAACATTTTTAAGTACTCCCCTCTCCTAGTTTCATAATAAGATTTTTATAAAATAAAAATTTTACAGTACGGTTTCTTGAAATAAATTATATCGCACCGCATCGTTTGACTACTTCTTCCCCAAATTGTGATACGTAATACTTGAATGTTCCCTTTCATGCTTTATTAAATTGCAGTTTAGGACAGTTTAGTTTTCATAATCTTCAACAATTCCTACCCAATCAGATTACCAAGTAGAAGTTATACGAAGTTGCGATTCAGGGTTTTATTCGGTAAATGTAAGTAGCAATTGTTGAAGAGGAAAACCCTGATGCAATTTAAACTTCGTCCAACTTTGCTTTGTTTTTTTCCAAAGGATCTGATTGGATAGCGAGGGTTGAAGACTGAAAATTGCAGAAGAATAGGAAAAATTATAGCTGTCTTATAGTAAAATGATTTGCATGTCTGTATGTACATTTATCGTCGCTGCCTCTATCATGTCCTGTGCACCACTTCTGTACAAAGAAGTTGCTAATAGTAAATACTTTAATTGTCTATGTAATCAAAATCCTAAATAATGATCATGGATTGGTGAATGGGAACTAATTTGGATTATTAAATGAATACACACATTTATTATTTGTTTCAATTTCCTCATTTACATATTTCTCCACATCCACTCCTATACCATATTTTAAACTACCTAGGAATTTATACGTATTTTAAGCTAAGCTATTTTTGCTTAATAAATTTTGTATTACCAACAGCACAAGCTGTTAATGCAGGCGGTCCAGCTCGCTGCGCAATTAGAGAAAGCGGCTCATGGTTTGCTTGACAAAATCAAGTGTGGCTTGCAAGAGAAGTGCCATAACCTCTCCGAATCTCGGGCGAGGTTAGCTCACCTGCAACACAAGCTGCAGTGCGCCTGTTCTGAATGTGCTGCTACCAAACAAGCGGCACATGCGGCGTGCGAAGCCGCAAGAGCAGCCTGCGGCAATGCCAGGAGAAAGAGACATAATATAATTAAGCGTAACGCTCTTTTGCATAAAACTAAACGTGGATAAATTAAGAAGCAGTGTAAAGGCACTAGGAACTGGTCTCATTGATTTTCAATGGAATTTGGTATCTTAAACGTCCAGAAATTAATAGAAGAGGTTTTGAAGAATTCAATACAGCTGGTAATCGTGTAGCGTAATGGAGTGCTTTGTTAATGTTGATTTTAGATTAATTGTGTATACTTCAGTTTTGTAGGAGTGCGTGTTCGTCTGTTAAGATTTTTGATAGAATTACATTCGTTTAAGCTTCTGATAAATATAGTATTAGATCATGGTATAGATATCTCGTTTCTTTTTCTACCCAATATGGTTTTAAGACAGCAAATCAACGAGCAACAACTAAACAATTTTATTACAATAAATTATTGTTTACAATATAAAAAATAGAATATATTAGAACGGTATAAATAATAACTCGCTAATAAATATAATTAATTTACATCACCCGATTCAGAAAATAGTAATCATATTAAAAGTAAAAATAACTGTCGCTATTTTTGAATAGCTTGAGATCTATTTACAAAAGCTTGTGCTAAGTGCTAAATAAGGGATAAAAGTTACTTTTTATCAACTATACTAAATGCATCGTTTAAGTTCTGTGGGCTGAATGCTATGTTACTGTTCTTATAATTAACATATGACGACATAGTCGCTGATGCTGCAACATCGGGGTCCACGTAGCCTAATGCTGGAGAGAAATCGTCAGAATATGGTGAGTCGTTCATGTTAAAGCTCTTATGGACTATCCTGGCTGGTGGCTCAGCGTACTGACCCCCCACCAAGACCTCTTCTTCTTCCCTGGATTTATCAGGTTTCCTCACCCCATTGGCTATAACGCTATCTATATAATACGGCTTCCTCTTCCTCTCATACACATTAGATCCATCCTCTTCAATATCACGGAATTTGTACCGTTCCAAATAGGCATTAAAGTCTTCGTCAGGTGACGATGGATCGAATGAAGGTTCTTGTTCAGTATATATTGGATGTTGCTGCGTATACGCGTAACTAGTATCTAGATTATCGTTCTGGTCTATATTCCAATGCTTGAAGTCTGGACCAAACTTGGACGCTTCTTCATCGAACACAGTTGGGTTAAAGTCTGAAGCTGCTTGATAAGGTTCGTAGAAAGGTTTCGGTTGGCTACTGAAGTCTATCGGCGGTTCACCGAACGACTGTTTTGGGTTATTATAGAAGTATTCTGATGGTGGTTCTCCGAAGCCGACTGGTTCTGGTGAGTAGAAAGCGTGGTGTTTTTTCTTTGGTGGTCCGTAAACTGGCTTGTGGCTTTTCTTTGGTGGACTATACCTCGGCTTGCTTGGTCGTCGACTAGGTGGTCCATACTTTGGTGCTGGTTTCTTATACTTCTTTATTGGTCTTCTTGGCTTAGATCCCCTGTATTTCGATCGTGGTGGACCATACTTCGGTTTTGGACTATGCTTTGGGCTTGAAACTCTACGATATATCACTTTCTGTGGTCGGGGCTTATAAATTGGTTCATAAGGAAAATTGTCGAATAATAACACTGACTCTCGTTTACTAATTACATGCTTTTTGGTTTCTTCTTCTAATTCCTGTTTAGACTCTTCCCCATTTGCTATGGACGTGGTCAGAGCTGTCTGAAAATAGAAAAAGGTTCGTTAAAATAGCTAGGTCTCAGAGGAAACGAACGAGACATAATATACAATTAAACAACAACATTCACAACCATTTGTACGTGCAAAGAGACCGCCAACCGAGAATAGAAATTCCAAACTTAGCTTTATTAACAACAATACGATGATTCTTTACTTAAAATTTATTCACAAAATATTTCTAGGGTTTGATTTCATTTGCGACTTCAAGGGACCTGGGTATAATTAATAATTGTATACGCTCTAAAGTTTTGTTCGATAAACGTGATGTATTATATAGATTTTAATTTTTCCCTCAAGGCACCGAGCATCACAAATGAAACTATAGTATAGATGTAAAATAAGTTAAAAATAACGTGCAGGCATATTTAAAAGACTATCATAACTTGAATTACCTAAGCCTATTTAAAGTTTTAAAAATTTACTCACACCAATATGTAACTTAAGTTACTTAATTATATTCAAAAACGAAAAGTAACATATAAAAATGGTATTTCCAAACTTTCACCATGAATATGCTAATATCACATAGTTTATGTTGCAAGAAATTATAATTTTTAGAAAATGCTTAACTGACAATACAACATAGGTTTTCTATAATTAAGGTTAGCGGTAACTTTAAATTACGTGTTCACTTATTGAAAAACAAGTTTTGTAAACTTATTTTCAAATAAATTAGTTTTATGAGTTGTTTAATGAATTTTTTTGTGTTGATGGCTTTTCATAGATTTCGCTTTAAACGAGTGTGATATGAAACTCTGCTGCTATAAATAGGACATATTGAATGAACAGGCATTTTTGGAAACAGCGATAAGTTACTACGATTAAAATTTACGGTCTAATAAGGTCTTACTATTATTTTTTAAGTATTTCAATTGCTATTCCAAATAGTGACAAATAAAAGAGCATATCGTACAACTAGTTCTGTAAAGTCTTAAATGTCTTTATCTAATTTTTTCACTAGAGCGTATTAAAGATTTTTTTTCGTCATAACTTTGCACTGAATGCTATAATGACAGTGGCGCTCTCTTACGTATAGTTGTTGAATTAAAAAAGTGATTTTTAAGCACCCAATGCATTCATATAAAAGGGAAGTTTTGACAGTGTTAACTCAATTTTGGATTTTTGGGCATTTAAGAAGGTCGAACTAAGAAATCTACTCCTTTTTTAAGTCGGTAAGAGTGCTATTGTACCAATAGTTCTTTAAATACCTGAAAGAGGAATTACGCGAGTAAAACCGCCGGGTATGTCTAGTCTTCTTAAGAATAGATACAGATAGTCCTAGTTATAGATGATTAAGCATCAGTATATACTAATGCTCTTTTTTTCTGAAGAATACCCGTCTCGCTCTAGAAACATCGCTATAATTATAATTGAATGCGAAAGTGTGTTTTATTTGTTTTTATTGTATCAAGCAGAGCATTGGATTATCTTTTTGCGTATCCATATAGTTTATCGTTTGGTTTATTTGTATATGATTGATACACGTAAAGCAAATATAACTAATTAAACATTTTTTAAACGGCTAGATTTATTTTCAAATCTATTTCAATGTTTATATATTTAAAAATGTCTCAAAGAGAATTGATCAAATTACTAGCTGTGTCCCGCGGTTTTACCCGCGTAGTTCCCGTTCCCGGGGCAATACCAAGATATAACCAATCCTATCTTTTAAGTTGGATCAAACTGCACATGGTGTGCGAATTTTATTATGATCGGTTAAGTGGTGTAGGAGTCCATTGAGGACAAACATTGTGACACGAGTATTATTTATATTAATTATTAATAATTATAAACGGCTTGATTATAAATCTATCAATGCCAAGAATGAACTTTTGTTTATTATGGCAGATGTTTGAGCAAGATGATGGTCAGTAACAACCAATGCTGGGATCCTCTAATACCATTACATGACGCGGGTTTTCTGCGCAAGGGTGGTACCACCCCGGCTCCGCTCGCATATATTATGCATGTATTATACATTTATATAAACCATAGTCATGTCAAATAAAACTTGGAAGGTTACTTTGATGGGGATTGATAGGGACTTTTCACATTTTGTTTATAATAATATTCTGAACATTCGTACAAATTTTTAGCTCTATAGGATTTTTTGTAAGCTTAATTCTTTTTAAAGGAATAATTTGACTGGACTGTTTCTTTTGAATCACTCTATCTATCAAAAAAACTGCATCGGTTGCGTAGTTTTAAAGATTTAAGCATACATAGGGATACAGGGACAGAGGAAGCGATTTTCTTATTAACCGACTTCAAAAAAGGAGGAGGTTCTCAATTCGCCTGTATGTATATTTTTTATGTATGTTCACCGATATTTTCGTCAATTATAGACGGATTTTAATTTTTTTTGTTGTATGGAGTACACTTCTGAGGTGGTCTTATTTTAAGGTTATCAGGGTCTGATGATGGGAAACTAGCGAAATCGAGGGGAACTTTCAAAAATTGTATGGGCGACTAGTGCGTTCACTGACTTCAAAATGATAAAATAACTATTAAATCATTTCTAGCAATTTTTTTTTACTTTTTAGTTTGAAGTCGGTTTATTGTTTGTTAAAAATTATTTTTATACTATGTAGTGATTATAAACTTTGGCAGGTAAAGTCGCGAATAACAACTAGGTTTACAGACATTGTAATTTTCCACAGCTAATGCAAATTATCTTTTTGCGCGCCATAATGGCGGCTCGGGCGACATTTCCGTTATCGAAGGAAGAACTTGAGTTCAACGACTGATGGTGTACCGCAGACTCTTTGTGAAGATAGTATCAAAATTATTTATTTATTTACCCTTTTTTATTCAAAGGAAAAATCTAATTTACTTATAAAACGCGGTTATCGAAAAAAAGAAAGGAAGGGTAGCTGAAAGGTCTAGATTTAATTTTAAAAAGATAGAATTGCAACAATATGATAATATACTAAATATATGTTTTGAAGCAAACTTAGAACTTATAACATTAGCTTAAAGTTACATTAAATATTCTATAATAATGTCTATATTGTGTGAAAGTTATTGAAACCAAATCTACGCGATGTAAACAATATCACTTGTAGGTACTTCGGCTTGGGTTTCATTGCCCACAACCTGAAATCACTGACCTATATTTTTGTAACAGTTATTTTCATAGTTTCTCGCCTAGGTGGTAAGGGTCAGACTGA
>DWAJ01005705.1:0-11203 GCA_018238005.1 Eurema mandarina | reverse complement strand
TGATATATTGTGTTAAGCTTAACTTAACATTTAGTGTTTAATTCATGTAAATCAGTTGATAAATAAAAAAGTTATGGCAATTTAAAGAATCACGTTGAACTTGCTGAACGTTTGTTAGCGCGGGTTAAGCATTTTCAAAAATGCTGCCCAAAGTCGATTTTCTACGCGGACGAAGTCGCTGGCACAGCTAGTGAGTAAATAATTTCTTAGAGAATCCTATGAAGGCTTATAAATTTCCTAAGAAATTTATAAATTTGCTGTTCTTGTTATTTTCCGGTGACATATATATACATATCTATTAATATACTTCAATATTAAACAGATCTGGTCAATTGAGATTCCAATAAGCATAGTTTAGGATCTCAACTTTCATGATTTTAGATTCCCTCATGAGTGACAAAAATATATTTTGTTTTTCCATCAAAATACAATAATACTAATGTATAAAACGATTATTAATAGATAAAGGTAAAATCGAGCAAAAGAAAGTCAGTTTGTGATTTACTTATAAATTTAATCAAGCCATTAAATACATACTTTACACAAACATAATAATAAATATTAGTGTTTGTATTTATTGCACTTGCCACTTAATACTGAACACCCATATATTGGTATAGTAGTTTACTATCAAACACAAAACATACTTAGCCCAGCTAAGTGTAATGTAATGCTTACTTCAATAGTAGTCAAATTTAAATTGGCTTTGAGATGTTCTACTCATTTCTTAGTATATTGTTTAATTTAATCCAATCTAGTAATAAAATAAATTATGCTTAAGTCAGTCTAATCTTAGAAAAATACTACACATTCTCTATTGAAATGGTTTTCTTAATGAATCCCACATATAATCTGGAGACTCTGCACCTGCGTGCGTGTCCAGGGTATTTATAGAATAAATATTTGAAGTGAGCATTGGACTTTTACTTCTTGTGCTGCTGTTATGTTTCGCAGCTCTATTTTCGAATACTGGTGAAGGAATGCGCTCATCTTTGGTACATTGCTTGTTTTCAATAATTTTGCTTTGTTGTTTCCATTTAAATGCAGCGTATGTCAATAAAAATAACACTAAAGCCAATCCAATTATACTAGCCGTAACTACTGTAACAGAGCGTGCATTGCTGGAAGCGTTAAATATAGGGCGTGTCGGTGTATCTTCAACTTTTTCCATTATTTTGACTTCAATATTTTCTTCATTGGACGATGCTATATTGTTGTCTTTGAGATGTTGTAAGTCTTCGAATACAATAACGCCATCCCCATTCTCATCGTCCTCTAATAAAATGCCCTTGATTGTTTCTGATTTTGATGACACTAAAACAATAATAATAATTTAATTGTTTAAACAATTATCACAAATTTAATGGAAACAAGAAATAATATAGAATATATTAGTATGACATAAGAATATTTTTATATATTATAAATAAATCAAATTTTATAAAGTACCTCTGGGATGTATGATTTCGTCCGAAGCAGTTTTATTTTGTTCATCGTGTAAGAGTTTAATGATATCGTTCCAATTAAATAATCCTTTATCAGAATCCAATTTGCGACCTTCTCTCAGACCTTTCTCATTATCTGTTTCCTCATTATCAGATGGTGCATTCAAATCTGGAGAGTTCATAGGTTTTGGATCGGTCATATTTTTATTGCTGAATAAAGACATGATACCCATATTTTCGCCATTTTCATTGACATTATTCCCAAAGTCCATAACAACAGGAATGTTCAAATAGTTTGAGTTAAGTGCATTGAGATCAATATTCGCCTTAGGGTCGTGAAGATTTGCTTCTAAAAGTGCCCTCAAAGGATATGTTTCCTTAGATATAGGTTCAATTAGAGATTTCGATAAGAATGGTTCTGGTGGATTTGGCTCTTTTGAGGCATTATGGAAAATATCCGCTAGGTGGATGTGACTTGAACCACGTTCCCTGTGTTGTACCAGTTCGTTTAATGTCATATTTCGCTCCTTAAGTATTTTCGAAATTCTTGCTCGTGCTGAAAAAAATAATTTAAACACAATAATTAAGTTAGCAATGTATGAAGAACTAAGAAATTCACTTAATTAACAATATTTACACATGGTGTCATTAAAAATTTCTTCTATCTCAAATTTCGCCGTATTTTTTTCTGTTACAGATAGGTATGGTTGTATTTTCGGTAATATAGATGATCTCAAATTGGGTGAATTTGTAGATCTAACACGTGTTTGTTGCTTAGTGACTGATTCAGTCACTGTAGAATCGTCTAAGGTCGTCATATTATTTTCGTCGACTGCATTGGTCGTTTTTTGTTGCGGCTTAGCAATAAATTCAGATGCAGATACCATATTAGCCATGTCAAACACTCCTGTCAATTCAGCCTCTTGTGGTGACTCACTTGATAGTTTCTTTTGCTTCATTCTTTTCTTATTAAGTCTGTTGTTGAATGCCTGCCTCCTTAATTCAGATGCATTAAGAGTAGATCTCATATGTGAAGGTATCCTAGGCTTCTGGGTAATTGTTACAATTTTTTCGGTTACTGCAGCTGGGGTTGTCGTTGGTAAAATTTCATCATTCATAGTTGTTTCTAATTCATTCTCGTCTTTCGTGTGTACTTTAAAAGATTCACTATCCATTGCATTATTAAATGTATTAGAATTTATAATCACTTCATTTGATTGTGTTGTCGGTGCGTCTGTATTATCTGTTTCTTGTAAATAATGTGTGGTTTCTTCTTCCATTATTGTCGTCGATATATCGTTATTTTCAGTGTTGCTATTATCATTACTATTCGCTTTTTCATCTCTAGCAATTTTTAACTTTCTTGTTTTGGTATTTGCTGGCATAAATTCTGTCCATTCTTTAGATATTGGCATATTTCTATTATTTTTATACTTTCGTGTATTTAAAGCTACTATGTCCCTACTTAACTGTCCTTTAAATGTATTATTAAATGGTCTGTTACGAAATTTTCTGCGTATATGAAATGGAAAACGACGCCTCAAGTTATTTTGTGTTGTACTTTCGCTCTGATTGTACGTTACATTATTAGAATCGTTCTGTATATTTTTTTGTAACACTGTCTGTGAAATTTCGTCATTTGTGTCCGCGATGGTTGTCGGTAAATATTCCGTTACAGGATGAGTTTCAGTTTCATTCACTTCTTTATCGTCGCTTCTTTGTTGCGTCGCAGAAGGAGTCATTGTTTCCTTATATTCATTGCTTGGATTAACTTTTTGGTCATCATTGGTATCTAAAGATTTGACATTATTATTATTATCATCATTTTCGTAACTTCCTGCTGATGTGTCTGTTTTAAGCAATGATAGCGCCTTTTCTCTTCCTTGCAGTAGGTCGCTTAATGATAGGTTGTTTTGTTGTAGAATTTCACTTAAACTGCGTCCATTTGATCGTTTCAAAATAGCTTTTAATGCCTGAGGCTCTAGCGGTTTATTTTCCTGAAAAATTGAAATTAAAATTAATTTTTAGCTAAGTTATTTTATAATTTTATACATATATAGTTATTAAAACATGACAAAAAGTGCATAAACTACGCTATAATGGTTTCTGTTAGTTGTTCTGTTACATAAAAATTATGTACTAATAAACTACATTCGTTATTTATATGTTGTATCGTCAATTAATTTGTACCATGCTCATTTCTTCATCGATATCGGTATTTTGAAACTCCTCTAGTGTCATTTTCTTGCATAATGGAATTATTTTGCTCATACTTTTAGCTAATCTTCGCGCTATTCCAATTGTACTATGATTACCCTTTAACTTAAAGTAACTTTAAAGTAAACTTATATAATTAAATTTATATTTACTGCTTAAACTAAATGTTGCGATCAATCAATTTGATTTAAAACTAAGCACTTAAAATAGTAGTAAGTACTTAAAGGGTGTAAAATTATTTACCTTTTGTAATGCCTTTTCTCTCTGATTGATCGAGTTTGTAGTCTTTTCTTTTACCTTTTCGCGGCTGGGTTTGAAATTTCCTTCTGACCTTGGTTTTATAAGAGTTTCAAGGGAAAATTCCGACATAGAACGATCTTTGTTTATCGGTAATGATTGAGGAGTGGCAGTATTAAAAACCATTTCTTCTGGGGTATCTTCATGGCCTATATTAGTGTCAAAGTCTATTGGTAACCTGTCTCGCTTTTCCTCAACTTCATCATTATTTTCTTGTTCACTCGTATTAGTATCTTCATTCATTGATTCGTGGGCCCTATTACTCCATACATTTTCTTCAGGTACAACTTCGGCAGGCGACCTAAAACCACCAAATTCGCTCAGTCTTGGCCATGAATCTGTATTTGTAGGCCGTTTTCGTCTGCGGCCTCGCCTTCTCGCTGGACGTTCGACATCACTTTGATCACCCCAGCGATCGGCATCTCCTTGTTCTTTGAGATCTTGACGGTTTATTTTCTTTCTTCGTCTAGTAATTTCAGGAGGAGTAACAAAGTATTCCTGATTACGCGGTAATACGTCGCCGTGATATACGTGTCTCTCTTGCGGTGAATGGTCGCCTGATCCAACCATCTGAGGCCGACGTTTTCTTTTGCGCATGCCGCGTCTTCGCTTAGGTATGTCTTCGGGAGTTTCGTCCTTCCATGCGTTGTTGTGGGGAGTTTCCGGTAATTTTGGATTCACGTCCAATGCCCTCCACGCCTGAAATTCAAATATTTCAAAATTAATGATGATATCTTATAATAGTAAACAGATTTAAAATAAGAATACATTATGAAAGTTATAAGCCTGTAATTTATATTTATCAATCTCAACATAAATAAAAGAATCAAAACTCTTTTTTGTCACTTTTGTAACTCTTTTTGCTACTTATACATATTATGATTCTCACAATGACATGACGCAATGTCGACGATCCATGCTCTATATATTCCTGTTCATTGTAAATCTTTAAAAAAGATGATACCATGCGAATTCAAACAACACAATGAGCGTAGAAAGTAGTAATTATTTATATGGGTATGTTTGTATACTTTTATATACGATATTATTTAAGTAGGTAATTAATTTCTGAAGCACACAAAATTTACATTTCTTATATTAAGCTAAAAATTTTATCTATTAATTTTTAAAGGTGAAATTGACTGTTAATTCTACACCATATTTTTGATAAAATGTTGGTACAAAAACAGTCAAGAGTTTAGAGAAGGAAATATATAGGCTACCATTTATTGCAAAAAGCTGTTAATAAGACAATAACTTTGTTATTGAAGAAGATAAATCCAAGAAATCTTATAAGTGTACTTGACGTAATTTTTTACTTGATGATTTTCAATTTGTTAGATTTATATATGTCCCAAATAACTAAGCAATTTTCATACTTACACTAATATTTCATTATGTCAGAGGTCAAAAATTTCAAAGTACAATTTGACAGCGTATATCTAAAAGTGATTATTGCCGCCACTCGATCATATTTTAGTTATCTCATCGGCATTGAAGAAAGCCGTTACAAAACACATGTCATAATGTTCGGACTTCGGAAAGTGGAAAGTGGTCAAACCGGTTTGCGAGCTTCTCTGCGATATTATATGTGTATGCTAATTGATACGTAATGACTGATATATCACTGTGCTATATGTATCGGAAACTTTTATATTGATTTGAAACATTGCTGGTTTTGGCAAACATATAAATTTATAGTGATAGTTAAGTTACTATATGTAGCCTAGTTGAATAAGAATACTTTTGACTTTTAAGATAGTATTAAGTATCGTAATTCATCATTTAAAGTAATTAGTCTGTACTAACTGTAAAATACTGTTAGGACATACTTCATTGGTTTCAAACATGCTTTGCAAAAAACTAAATTTACAAATTAAACATACCTCACTCTCCATAATATAGCTTTCTATTGATAGGTATATCGATAAATTAAAAACGTTTTATAACATCAAAAGAGTACCTTAAATAAGAAATTCGGTTTCAAACTGAAGTGAGTTTCAAAGAAACAAAATACGTAGATCGTATAAAAAAATTCCGACAAGACTAGTAAGCAAAAACATTAATTATTTTATTATGAATTTTATCGTTGATCATTATCATCAGAACGGAGACGAATGTAGTAACCTACCTTTAATGAGAAAGTTATATTGAAACTCAAGTTTTTAACCGACAAACAAAATATGTAGATTTATCATAAAAATTTCGGACAGAACAAGCAGGTAACAAAAGTTATATTGGTATTATTATGTATTTTATTGTCGATCGTTATCATGAAGAGATTTATCAGGCAGCTCGCGAAAGTCACTGTAGCATTTAAATATGCAATATACTTGCATTCTTTCGCAACAATACACTTAAGAATCAATAATTCTGCATCTCTCTACATCTTAATTATCTTTTTATCTGTGCTATTCGATTTTATTATCATACGATAACGATTAAATGAAATTATATCTTGAAAATGTATTTCTTAAAAGAAAGACTTTGTCAATACTATAAATTAAACTTTAAAATTTCTAAGTAGCTATGTATATTCTGTATAATATTTTCCAAAAAATGTTTCCAATAGCTGAATACTATTTTAATTTTACGTCCAACAGTAAAAAAATGTATTATGACAATGTAAACATTATAAAATAAAACTAAAACATTTAAACTGTCTACCACACTTTCTGTGTCTTTAAGCTTGATTCTTATTCCCAATTGATTCCGAATAACCGATTATTTTATCAAGTACTATAAGCAAAGTACTGACTTTCATATTTCCTTCACTTGTCTATAATCTTGGCATCTAAATGCAAGTTTACATTTTATCGCGTACGGGTTCAAGTTTCCCTGTCCGCTTCCTACGGTTCCAAGTTCTAACACAGTTATTATTATTAATACGTAATAGGAAATGGAAAGATTGTCACTTCCAGTACTGATTTGTGTAGTGGTATGCTTTTTCATTTCTCTACTTCATCTAAGAGTATTTTTATAAACAAATAAATTATTACTATGTATCGTATCTGAAAACAAACTTCTTAAATTATTGATTGTCAGTAGAATGTACGAACATATATGACCTATTTTTATTATGTTACGAAAAACTACTAGTTATATCGGACGAAGTGCCTAAATTTCGCCACATTCTGGTAGAACATATTTTGATAAGGCCCTCTTTTGTGCCTAATTTCGTGCTTGCAAGTAATTAGATCTTAAGGAGTATAAGTGATAAATTAAAATAAATGTTTATTGGATAGCATTGACATAGCACTATCGCATTGATATATCTATATTTGTAGCATAATAAAAAAAATCTAAAAATGTCGTGACGTCACACAATATATCAATTTTGAATTAAATATACACGCTTTACTTTTTTATTTACCCAATTCATATTTACTTACGAATATAATGATACTAATTAATATACCTAATTAATTTACAAGTTCAACGAATCGTTATGCAACAAAGAAATTTATGTCAATCGTCAAAACGCTTTTATATAAGTGTGAGTTAAATTTATATGAAATTTGTTTAACGTTATGTAACAGTAATGCTGCATTTTTAGAAAACTTCGCGGTGAATTTGTAATTAGGTAAATGCTTTTAACTATTTTGTCATGGTAGGTAGAAGCCCAATCGTCACAGAAAAGAAAACTTTATTATTAAAGACAATTTTAATACAATTCATTTTAATTACTTATATGTTTAATTAAAAGAAACTATATCTAATAATCTATATTAATGAATAACATGAATGAAATAATAGCGCAGTTGCGTGCGTTTTTATTTTACTTATTAATAAATCCATCAACTTTCTTACTTAGTACGCGTTTAGGAATCTGTATAAGTTTATTAATGAATTGACAATGTTTTCGTGACGCGTTTTCTATCCGGAATATTAGTATCAAAATTATTTTATACTTTAAAGCTAGTAGGTACGTGTATGGAGTAATAATGTTCATTACTTGTCTCTAGAAATTACTAGAACCTACTTTTCATTATTGTATAGATGTATTCGATTAGATAACATTACCTGTTCATAGTTAGGTACTTCCACTTCCAAGGACCTTGCCCTCAGCCCTCTCTGTGCTCGCTCGTACTCCTCTTCCGCCGTATGCACGATAATAACCAACGCAGCTAACGTACTCAGCAGTGTCATGGCGATTCCTGATCTACCCATATTACAACAAAAAGCTCGCACTTAACCCGCAGGCACCGATCACAGAGCTCACTCGCAACAGTTCGACCCGCTCAAGGTCCGAAAGAAGCCTGAAGAAATGAAGAGTTTAGAAAAGAAAAAGCGTATGAAATAACACATGCACCGTGCCGATTGTGTACCCTTATCGACGGAATATTTGTAAACAGTCCGTTATCGAGTGTCGTTTTGTCGGCGGCAATTAACTAACTGGCTGATTAGTGGGGAAAAATGCAAGATTTCTCGCGCGTTTCCCTCCGTTTTTATTTTAATATTCGAACGTGAAAGTGACTTGGTATACGTTTGCGCGCGGCGGTACGACGCGTCCAAGTGGCGGGTTCAGTTGGCGCTGCATCTAGCGAGCTTTGTAACTGTTTGTTTTACAAACAATAATTGTTTTGTAACATAATATTTTTGATATATGACATACGACATTGTCATACTTACGGTGATATTGTGTAACCAAATTATGAGGACTTAATCGAGAACGAAACCAACATTAAATTTTCCATAATATTGGTTTCGTATAGTCGTTTCTTTTGGACAGACCTTAATCGACGTTTGCCTCTTTTCTTGATATTGTATGTCCTATAATCTACTAAACTAATAAATTTATCCAAATAAATATTCGATTACTATCAATGATATTTTTCCACAAGCACTAAGTTTGCTGCTTGATCAGAGCGAATAAAAGAGAAACGCCCTGTGATTTAACACTTCTATAAAAAGAAGATCTCGTGCAAACAGATTTCCATAACGTAAGAGGAATGATTACCATGATGATCAGTGATCGTAGTATTATGTGAAACGGAATGCGTTGCCGCGTCGCCTGCCAAGCGGAATGTATGAGTTATCTATTCACAATCAATTTACCATTTGATATGTGTGGCTAATACATCATGTTTTACAGTACGCACTTTAGCTTAAGCTTTAGGTATATTTCTCGTATATTGTGCTAAAATGGTCGGTCTATTTCAATTGATTTAAAGACGAAGTCAAAACAGGAGATAATGTAAGCGAATTTCTTGATTTGAATTCTATGTTTTCTATACTATTCTTACCGGTATTTTCCGTGCATGAAACGTATAATAATTACCAGTTAAAATTTACACCACACATACGCATACTATATTTTAAAATTAGCTTGTTACGAAACCTAATAAACTAATAAATTATAGTTACCAAAACATTTATGAAATAAGAATAGGAATCTTGCAATTAAACAATAAAGAGTATAAATATTTTCTTTTTCAAAGCAATAAAGCTATGAATTGGCTCATCTATTTCGACATAATTGTGTAACCTTAAGTAGTTTTAAATTTTGTAAATGTTTCGATATGAACTATATATTTTATTTCTCATCAACGATGACAAAAAATCTTAAACAAAGAACGAGTTGTTTCTATCAAATAATTAATTTATTATAACTAACTGCTGCCCGCGATTCTGTCCGTGTGGACTTTTAAGTAAACTTTGACATAATTATAAAGATTTAATTTATTTTTGAGTTGTATTCTGCTATTCGGGGCGGAGACAGATCCAAC
Source organism: Eurema mandarina (assembly GCA_018238005.1). Classification (NCBI taxonomy): domain Eukaryota; kingdom Metazoa; phylum Arthropoda; class Insecta; order Lepidoptera; family Pieridae; genus Eurema; species Eurema mandarina. Next base: position 1,515 of record DWAJ01005705.1, on the reverse strand, counting down.
GAACCAAAAACCATCAAAATTGGTGTAGCCGATCTCTCCGTCTTTGTTTTATATATTTAGATTACTCAGAGACACAGTGAGTGAATAGATCAAAATATTTCCGCATCATCAAGCGTTAATTTTGATTTTTCATGTCATTTTTAGTTTCTGTTTTCTAACGCTTACTGGCAATGTGTTACGCAAGCACACACATATGTGACACTTTTCCCTGTGTGTATGTAGCTATAACATTCACAAATATCTTTTTAGTTCCTGCTAAGTTCTTACATTCTTTTACTTAAGTTTAAGTTATTTATGTTTTCGTAATATTCAACCATCAACTTAATTTAATCTTTAGTGTCATTATGACTGTCTTTTGCTTAGTGTTATTTAAATCTGTGTAAGAACTGAACTATAAATATTATATGTGTTACAAGTAACATCTTGGCTTATGTAAAAGTCTCATATGATGATATGAAGCTTAGGTCTTGCCGTTTGTCTAACTAACTACTACTATTTTCTCCAAAATTCTCACTTATTATATGCTTGTGTCAACTAACATTAAAATTCCTACGTATTATTTATTTATCATACAGTACAAACATATAAATTAATTTACGGGAAGTGCGGCCTTATCACTTGGAATTGATTTCTTTGAGACAACCCGAAATACCTTTTACCTTAGATTGATTGATAAATGTTAAAATCTGTTTACAAAAATAAACCTCATACCTTTATATAATGTAGCATTTACATGACACGATAGACGTAACATGAACTTTAATTGAAAAGGTGACTTCCTCACTATACCGCGCTAAAGCCCATTCAACAATGGTGAACAATTTCACCTACAACATTATGGACTGTGAAAGCACTTGTAAACTTGTAATTAACCGTTAACATAAAGAATTACGTAAAATGTTGCATAATTGTTCCCACACTTCCGTAGCAAGCATATGTACTACGACTTATGAGCGCTTTTTATTGAACATACTCTAATATAATTAAATATTAAATCCGTTTATAGATTCTTAGGATGCAATAAAGTATAATTTATGTAACATCTGTCTCATTATTTTGTATACAAAATGTATAATAATTACTCAAGGCAAGTATTAAAATCTCTTTCTCCTGTCAATATAGCCTTTTGCTGTACGCTTCTATTTTGCTGTCAATAATAACTTATTCCTAAAAGAGATTACTTTACTCTCTCTCCCCCTAATGTTTTTTCTATATCTTTTTTAATTGTGTGAAACTTTGACATGAAGCTTTGTTAATAATAATAAAAATAGCCTTTATTCAGATAATGCTTAATTAATGCTAACAAAGCTTCAGATAAGCATTATTTGAAGCTTTGTTACATAATGTTATATTTATATTTGTCATAGGGGACCTGTCTAGTTACCATTCCGGTGGCAAAACCGATATAAATATTTTGTATCGTATCTAACAGATTCAAGACTCTTCTAATTCAAAGCACGAATCTACATCATTACTTTATTATCATCAAGTATTTTTTCATCAATCAGTATTTTT
>DWAJ01005704.1:0-11205 GCA_018238005.1 Eurema mandarina | reverse complement strand
TCAGATTAGTGGAATATACACTTTTTAGGATGTAATTAACTCACCTTACCTTAATCTGACGCGCTCGAGAATTTCTGATGGTCAATTTTTTTTTACTAATCTGATCCTGTATCCTTAACGGGCGGCCGTATATATGGGCCTCATGTTTTGTGGAGGTACTTAACCGGGTACAAGGTATCCCCCTACATATTAATCTGACGCGCCTCTCAAAGTCCCGGAATCCCCTCTTGGGCTCCATAGCCATTATTTATCTGTCGATGAAAGGAATTCTATTCTGGTGCCAAAACCCCGTTGATGTTACAACGCATCTATTCATGATATTTTTTTCTAGGGCGTCTATTTACATATTTTTTGCATAAAACCTTACATCCAACCTATTTTATTATCTATGGCATACAAAAAACGTCATAGTCCAAGAAAATAGAGCTTTAAATACGAATTTCAGATAAAAGCTTGAATTTTTGATCCGTTATCGACTAGTGAAAGTCTTATGAATCCATCCACGAGAACTTGTAATGAAAAAGAACTTTTTTTTTATTTAAGAGAAACAGTAAGTACTAGAAAAAAATACCGTATATGAAGGTTGTAGAATATAAAATTTTACATCAAATGCTAGCTAGGTGGCTAGAAGTTAACGGATATCTGATGATCTTCAAGCCACCATATCTTGATTCATTTTGAATATAGATTTTTTTCTGAAATTCGTATTTATAGCTCTATTTTGGACTAATATGACCTGAAGGTATTTGTTAGCAGGTTATAAAATTAAAAAAAAAAAAATATTACAAAATGATTCTTTATCTGTGGTTTGAAGGAGTTCTATTCTGGCGCCAAAACCCCGTTGACATTACACCGGCTGCTTCATCTAATATGGACGCACGCGCGCCACCTGGCCGGCTACGAGCAACAGGACGCGCACGAATTCTTCATCGCCACACTTGACGTGCTTCACAGGTAATACCGGTTTTATTTTTAATAAGGTAACTTTAGGCGAGTAAAATAGGTATTTGGGGAATGTTGTTTAAGGTTGTCGTATGTTTGTTGATTTTTTCTTTGGTAATTAATTTGTAATTTTTGGTATCACCACTGTTATTAAAATTATCATTTTATAACCTTCTTCCTAATTTTATTTTAACTCTGTATAGGTAATAATTGCCAGCATTTTTTAATTCGTTTGGGTGATCCCCATTTGTTTATCCATATTAATGAATTTAAATAAGTCACGAAGCAATAATTATTGTTTGTATGACCTTATAACTGTAAATATTAATCACAGCTAAAACTAATTTTCCTAATCTATTTTATTTGTTTTGTGATTTCTTAATTAAATACATATACATTTTCAAGGTTATCATTGGGTGAATCAATCCCAAAGTTAAATATGCTTTCTTATATTATTCAAATTAAAGGTCCGCTTATATCTTCGTACCTAAGCTTATTCTTCCTACCAAATATTAGTAAAAAAACTAGTAACCGACTACAAAATAAAGATGGTTCCTCAATTCAACCGTATATAGATATGCTTTTTTTAATAATAAAATAATGTTTTAATAATTTGTTTAATGCCTTACTATTTAAAATTACGATGAAAAAAACATTGTGAAGCTATAATTCTTAATATCATTCTTAGTAGTTACTACCACCAATGTAATCTCAGATTTTGCTAAAATTTTTCAGGCATTGCATGAACGGTGTGGAAGACAATGGGGAGAAAAAAGAAAATGGCCGCTGCAACTGTATCATAGACCAAATATTCACCGGTGGATTGCAGAGTGACGTAGTTTGCACATCCTGTTCCGGCGTCTCCACAACCATAGACCCATTCTGGGATATAAGTCTCGATGTAGCCGGACCTGGGTCTCTACAAGCTTGCTTAGAGAGATTCACCCGAGCTGAACATTTAGGCTCAGGAGCTAAAATCAAATGCTCCAACTGTAGAGCATACCGAGAATCCACTAAACAACTAACCCTAGAAACCCTGCCCATAGTGGCCAGTTTCCACCTGAAAAGGTTCGAACACTCCTCCCAAATAGACAGGAAGATATCTGCCTTCGTTTCTTTCCCAGCGGAGTTGGATATGACTCCTTTTATGTCTTCTCATAGACGGGCAGTAGATGCTGCAGATAATAATAACGCTCCTGAAGGGGTGTTTGAGGATAATAGGTATTCGTTGTTCGCTGTGGTCAATCACTTGGGGTCGTTGGATGCTGGGCACTATACTGCTTATGTGAGGCAGATGAAGGGGAATTGGTACAAGTGCGATGATCATATGATAACTCGGGCATCGCTGAGGGAGGTGCTGGATAGTGAGGGGTGAGTTGGTATTGATTTTGATTGTCTTTTATATCGTTTATATTCGTTTGACCGCTTTGCGCAATGGTTTGACTGCTTTCTTCGCGAAGGGTTGTGGGTTCGATCCCAACACTGGAAAAATATATTTGTAATTTTACATTTGTATTTTTCTGGGGCGTTGGTGTTCCTATGTATGTAATAAATATAAATAATTACAGATTTTTTTTCTGTAATTATATGCATTTATTACATGTCATTTATCTGTTATCAAGTTGTCATAACACAAGCTCTGCTTAGCGTGGGGCTAGATAGCGTTTTGTTATAATGAGTGTTCTAAAGTATACCAATGTTAGTAAATCAAAGGCCTTTGCCGACTTCAGAAAAGGAGGAGGTTCTAAATTGGACTGTATATTTTTTTGTTTGCCACCTTAGAACTTTCGATTCGAGAGAACCGAATTTTATTAATCTTACAATTAATTAAACAGACATTGATTGTTTCCAGGTACCTCCTGTTCTACCACAAAACTGTGCTGGAATATGACTGCGATGCATCCTAAAAAGTATAGTAATTTCTTAGTATCATTTTTTCATTTTTTTCCTCTGCACCCACATATTATTTTATCAAAATCCCTAAATGCATTTATCATTAGACTGGTTATCCCACAATACAAACATCAAATTTAGGGAAAAATATTTTTTTTGCGGTTTGCCTTTCCTATTAAATAATGTTTCGGCTTACAGGATAGTCTAAGAGTCTGTCCAGTATGGTTGTACAAAAATACGAATTCCACAATTGGCGCACCATTAAATGATTAACCTAATTATTATTGTGAGAAATTTCATAAAATATAGGGTAATAATTGTCATCCTGCTATATATTATTGTTAACTTATTTTTCTCGACAGACTTAAGATTAATTCTAACCACTTTAACAGACCTAAACTAATCCAGGCTACTATTACATTGTAGATTGTTCTCACCATTCTAAATGTTTCTTTTTTAGCCCGAATCAAAAACGAATTAGCTAGTTTTAAGCTTTAATGTGTGTATTCACAAAAAAATTGCAACATGGACTGAAGAATTCTCAACTTATCTTAGTTTCGCTTTATTGAGCTAATGTCACGTTATTTTGATAGCAGTTTCAGAGATTGCGGTAACATTAACTTTGTTGCAGGGTGAAAACTTTTTTTTTCTTACCAAAACTTTTTTATTTTTCAAAATTAATTTTTACTTTGTATCAATACATGTGCAGTAAAAATGCGCCATGAATGTTGCGTATTAAAAGAAATAAAACAATTACCATTGTTTAAAACAAGAAAAAATACATTAAAAATTATTAGAACATTTCTTTATCATGGCTGGATTTTGTATTTAAAATCTGCAAGTTTAAATGCTTATACTCAATAAAGAACAGAAATAGTTTTAACTAAAGTCCAAAGTACTATTCCGCTTTTAAGGACAAGAGGAAGTTTCATATACACTGTAATGTTATCGCAATCTTAAACAATTTGAACATCAAGTATTCTACAAAAAGACAATTATTCTAAGACTTCTAATTTGCATCAGACAGAACAAACTTCAATCTACCTCGTTCGCATTCATTTCTAACCTAAAAAGCAAGTTTCCAATTGTAAATATTTTGCGATCTTGTGTTCATTTGAAGGCACTAATTACGCCTCGTGATCGCTCCTAATTCGCGGCCGACTGAACTGACATTAGTTTTTATGTGATATTTAATATTTATGCGTATTTAGTAGGTAGTATTATCGAATCCTTTTCCTAATAGCGCTTACGACAGTTTAAGACTGCATATAGGTATCGTTTCTATGACTAGAACCCAGTTTGTCTATGGTTATTATTCATTTAGGACATTTTCTTTCTCATATGCTAGTAAAAGCCTCCATGAAGACTGAATAACAACACAATGTTATAAAGAGAGAATCAGGGATGGATTTATATTTGTTATTTCATGCCATGATAATTTTCTGACTAGTGCCAGAATTCTCAAACGACATTCTTATGTACGACATTAAGTATGTCTTAAGTTTTTTGCATTTTTGCTTTGGCGTTTTCTCTACAATCTCTTAAAATCTATCTAAGACATGCTTAAATTTGATTTTGGTTGGACCATTTGAGCATTATTTGGCGATTAATATTGATAATAACAACTTCATAACATTTATTAAACCACTATAATTCTCTCGCTGGCTCTTAGTCTTTTCCGCTTAAACACAGTAATGGATTGTTTTATGACATGTTTAACTTAGTAAAAACATAAATATACCTTTTATCTTTGTGTATTCAAAACAATTTAATTTAAACATAATAATTGTCTGTAAATATACTGTAAACAGCATTCCTAATAGAAGGACTAATAAAAAAATGTATAAATCTATGTAAAAATGTAATCATTTGTATACAAAATTGTTAACTAGTGTAACGATTAATCAATTTATGAATACAGGTATTTTAGTATAATAATATTAGTATCTGTTATTTTTAAGCTATAAATCATTGGCGTGAAACATTAAGGAAAATTTAAGCTCATTCAATAATTATTAAGGTCATTTTTTGGTAATATTATGTTCGTTGTGATTGTCTGAAATTATAAAATTAATCAAAATTAAACTTCAAATCATGATGTATGTACCTATAGACTATGCGCAACTGTCAATATAATGAATGCCCGACTTAGTAATAAATAATAAAATAATCTGAAAATATTGTTGGCATTTTTATTTTCGTATTGACGAGTGGTAAAATTTACAATAACTGTGTCTAACTGTCCAGTGGTATCATTCCCGTGTCATGCGAATCCTGTTTTTTTGCTAAAAAATACGAGATTGACACAAAAATTTGAAACTTGAAGTGAAAAACATTGAAAATCGATTCGAAAAGAATTCATTTACATTCTCTTTGTCCTTACAATCATATAGATCTCTCTCGTTTTAACGTTAGTAAATTAAAAAAATGTCTATAACAAATGTATATGAATTCCTCTCGAGGGGTCAAAACTTACATTTTCTTTTAATTTAATAATTTTAATAAATTTTATAACACCACGTAATCTTCATTATTCTATTTATCAGTTAAAAACATTAAATATATGCCATAAAAATCTATCCAATCCAAACAATTAAATGTATTGTTGCCGGTAAAGAAAACAGTCAAATGAATATTAATTTACTTTTTTATTTCAGAGAACTTAGACATTGGACATTAAATAAAACAACATTTTCTACGACACTTATTTATTTTAATATAATAAAATTACACATAGCTACCAATAAGGTAAATAATTTGAGATTTTTCCTATCACATTCTCAGACCTTTTCCACTTAAAGTGGCCATCTTTTAAAACACATTTCCAAAAATATAAATAAGTCTATTTAATGACTAAATAAATACATATAGGTATATTTATAAAGCATTCCTTAAGAATTTCTGAGTAACTTTAAATTTCTGTAACTATTATCTATAAATCTACTAATACTAATTTCTATTTTTCAGAAGTTAAAACACGATGCTTAATACCGGGTACACAATTTGCACATTGACCTTTAGAAAGAGCAAAATAGCTAATTTTAGCGTCACACAGCGCACTCTTTCGCACACTATCCTTCCTGTCGGGTACCTATTATCATAAGAGTAACAAACGGAAAATAGCTAGTGTGAAAGAGATAATGCTGTATAACACCAATATTAGGCGGTCTCTTTCCAAAGGTCAATGAACATTATTTCTCGTCGGTAATTATAGCAGGCCATATAGCATAGATCCTAGAGTTTTACACGTCTGACAAAGCATACGTGGATCTTATATAAATATATTTAATAACAATTTATTGAAAGATAACATTTTTATCAACTTTTAAAGATACAACAATGACTATAATTTTGTGTTCTACAAAAATATTAAGCATGTACTCTTTTTGTACTAAAGGAATATTTCTCTCTTCTCGGTTCCATTTCGTATTTATAAGTAAAGTTGGTTAGACCAATATAACGTTTTATACATAAATAATAAATATAAACTTAAGCTATGACTGAGATAAGTTTAATATATTTTCAACATTTTTCAATCCAAAACAATATCGTATACTCGTCTACTTTATTTTTGAGTGTAGTAATACTGGACTATTTGTTTTTAATCTTACATAACTATTTAATTAAATGTATAACATGACATACTGTTTACACAAAAATATGGATTGATAATTAATTTATTATATTAGATATGAATTGTAATTTCAAAAATTACCAACATTGAATATAACATTTAGATTATTAAAGTTGGCAACATTTAAACAACACGACTATATTATCATTAACTTTCAAATATTATGACGTAATGATTATTATACTCTGACTAATTTTAACAAAATTAAAAACAAATTTAATAGTAAGTCAGTACTAATTAGCATCTAACAGATCTCCATCAACTATAGAAAATAGAATTCCACAAAACAAAACAATTCAAACTAATTTTGGTTCCTCAAGAAGCTACGTCACTACACAGTAACAGTACCCATATCTACAGATAAAAATACGGGACATAGAACTTTAAATAGTATTTTTTGAGTCAACGCTAAGTAACATTATTTAAGCGACACTATTAAAATGATTTTTAATCAGTTTTCTTGTCGCTAGATGTAATGTGTTCGTCTAGAAGGTTCTCTAGTTGTTTGACGTCAGTGACGGGAAGCGAACACGCGTAGCGCCGGCACACGTACGCGGCGGGCGCGTCGCCCACACCGCGGGAACGACTTACCACTGAAATGGCAGGAAATGCGATCTGATTTTATTGTTTACTTTAAAAATTATAATATATTACATAGTAGATAGCAATATTTAGTAGTAAATAAAGTAAAATAAAAAATAAAATAAAATAGCCTTTATTACTTACTACTTACATAAATTAAATTTTACATTAATGTTTAGTAGTATGCACTTAAAATGGTATAAAAATTAATACAGTATTTAAAAACGTATTTTCAGAATTGAAAGGTGAGATTTTCATAGACTTGACTATATGAAATTTACTCTACATAAGATATATCTATTGATATAATAATTATTACGTCTACGTCTATTAACTATTTTAACGCGTATGAACCAGTAATACATTAATTGGAACGCAGTTCCATATATAGCGTGTTATGTGCAGGGGCTGGACGGAAAAAAAATATCACCAAAATTTCTAGATAGAGAGAGAAATTTTGGTGTTATTAGTTATTGGAAGAGAGCTCTCTCCCTGAAAGAAAGCAAGTCAGTTAAGTTGGTTTTGTCTTTCTATTTTTGTAAATAAAATTAAAATTAAATTTTTAAACATTTAAATGGTCTTCTTTACGCTTTCTCGTTGGAATCGGTATTACTCGTGACTGTTTGTTTTCCGAATATATAAAATAAAATTTTCAACTTCACTAAATAATCGAAACTAAGTTCTATCCAGGTGTGACACCGCTCAACTTTTATTTTAAAACTGTATCAATTTTTTTCTGACATTCCTATAAGCTCCTTCTCTCTCTTACTCTGTTTTAAGACATCCTTTTAACGCGTAAATACAAGTTCAAAAATCCTCACCAGCAGCTGAATCACTAGGATCTGTAACAGCCAGCACTCTCCCGGGCAGCAATCTAGACCGGACCGCTCGAACCAGCTCCATAGTCCTGGGGTCAGATCTCCGCCCCGATATCAACACCTAGGCCACACAACCAAACTAACGCAACGCAACACAATATAGACAAATTATAAGATAGGTGAAACTCTAGAAATGAAAAAAAGCGGTTTGAAGAAGCTTTGCGATCTTCTTTTACGTTCTATTTTGCTGAAATTAAGCATAACATTGTTAATGATACAATTGAATTGAATAAAATCTGGATGTAGTTGTCTCAGAAAACCAAAAAATCAGGTTCATTCAATTGACTTGGCACTGCATTACCATTATTTTGAATGATAATGAAAACTAAAGAAGAAAAAGATAAATTCTTTTAATAAAGAAGAAAAATATGAACTTAAGTTATTGAACACTAGTCATTTCGGGACTCCTTTTAAGTTACAAGTACTTTAGTAGATTTTTACTTAAGGCATTTACCTGAGTAGGCGAGTCGCAGTACAGCATCAACGCGGAGACCATCTCCGGCAAGGAATTAGGATTCTCTTCCATTTTCTGCGAGAACGCTACCAGCATCTTTTTGGCCATTTCCCTCTCTTTGTCCCCATTGGGGCCTGGGGTTTTGTCCGCATGAGCTGAGAGACGGAGGAGATTCTGACACGCCACGCTGTTTCCAGCTGGCTCGGCGCAGTCTTGGTCTGAAAATATTGAAGGATGAAATTTAAGTTCAGAATGGAAGTATTATAAAAAATAGCTCGCATTTATTAAAATTCATTAAAATAAAAAAAATCATTTCTTTAACTCCTGTACATAGTACAGAAAGTCGCTTTCTCTTTCGATATATCGCTATGTATGCTAAGATCTTTAAAATTAAGGAACCGATTCTTTTTTGAAAAAAATTGTTTTTTTTTAATACATACGCTAGTAAGATATAATAATAAAAGGTGTTCCTTGTGATCTATATGTTTATAAAAACGAGATTCAAACGAGTGTCTCTCTTCTCAAGATGACAGCAACGAGTTTTTGTAATTAATATAGATATAGGCTTTTATTATACTTAAAAATAGTTAAGTATAAAGTAAGTTAAGTAAAGCGGACACAATTACGTATAAAAATAAGGAATAAAAATCTTTCAACTTACCTGATTTTAACCTTATCACGATGGACTGATCAGATGCAGGGCATGCAAAATATCCACCAATATTAGGATCCCAGAACAGATCATCTTGCTTGCGTTGCAGCTTTCTTGCCCAAGTCAGCCATTGCCGATCGAAAGACGCTTCATAAAGGTCCAATAGACCACGAATTAAATATGCGTAATCTTCCAACAATCCGTTTATTGGGTTTTCTCTGAAAGTAAATTTAAATCTTCATATACATATAATCAAGCATTGAGAAATTGAGAAATTTTTATAGTGGGGAAATCCTCATAGGATACCCTCGACCTGGACCTCGAGGAAAGGACTACGGGTTATGTCGGACTTCTACCGACTAAAACCCCACTGTTTACCGCTCTGCCACAATCGGCCTAATGATTCAACTGGTCAAAATCATTAGGCGGATCTCCTTTTGATTTAGAAAAAAAGTAACATGCCCCATCCAACATTATAAAAAACAAAGCTTAAGAACTTACCCCAAAACAATAGAACCATCTTCGGCTTTGTAGCAGGAATGTGTTAAAATCCCATTATCTTCGTTATAGAGGTATTCCTTGATGAACTTGGCAGTTTTAATGGCGTCCTCCACATACCTCTTCTCTTCCAAGCTCTGACCAGCATGAGCCAACCCAGTTATCATCAGTCCATTCCACGAGCACAAAACCTTCGTGTCCAAATGAGGCCTTGGTCTGCTTTGTTGAGCTTTCAACAGTATTTCCTTGCATTCAGATATAACCTTCCTAAACTGCTCTTGCGTTAATTCAAATTTCTCCATAGTTTCATTTTCGCTTCCATATATTATGAGCACATTTTTGTTCAAAAATTCACCCTTGAACGATATCTCTTCGTCAACGTTACCATTTTCTTCAACGCTATAATAATCGCAGAAAATGTCCAAATAGGACTGTGAGTTTATAGATTTCCCTTCCAACAAAGATTTCAATTCCTTGTATTCCCATACATAAAATGCTCCTTCTACTTTTTCCGTTGCCCCATCATAGGGATAGGAATCCGCATCTTCAGCGCTGTAATATCCGCCAAATTCGTGACGAAGGTCCCTGTTTACGTATTTGATTATATCATGAACGACATCCGCAAAGTATTCATCTTTGGTAGCCAGATAGGCATCAGAGTAAGTGTAAACCAACTGTGATTGATCGTAGAGCATTTTTTCAAAATGTGGCACATGCCAGTGGTTATCAGTGGAGTATCGCGCAAACCCACTACAAATATGATCATGTATACCGCCTTTAGCCATTTTTGTAAGTGTATGAAGACACATATCCAAGCACTTTTGTGCTCTGGGATCATTTTTATCTCTAGCATAGTAATGGAATAGAAAGTTTAATGCTGGGACTTGAGGAAACTTTGGCGCTGTGCCAAATCCACCAAATTCCGGTTCATATAAGCCTATATACTTAAACGCACATTTCATCCAAGTCTGTTCGCCTGGTACAGATGCTGAAGCATTCTCATTAAGTTTAGTTACATTCTTTATATGATTGATAACTGTGTTACCAACATCTATGAGCTTTTGACGTTGCTCTCTCCAATTCCGTTCTGTCTCTAAAAGTAAACTTTTGAGGCTCTTTAATCCCCATATGTCTTCTGGTGGGTAGTAAGTGCCACCTTGTATTGGTCTGAGATCAGGCATGAGAATCACATTCATTGGCCATCCGCCCTGTCCAGTAGTAGCCATAATAAACATCATGTAAATTCTATCAAGGTCGGGTCTTTCTTCACGGTCCAATTTAATACTGACGAAATGTTCGTTCAAAATATTTGCTATTTCTTCACTTTGAAAAGACTCTTCTTCCATGACGTGGCACCAATGGCATGTTGAATAACCGACAGATAGAAAAATGAGTTTATCCTCTCTTTTTGCTTTGTCCAGTGCTTCCTGACACCAAGGGTACCAATCAACAGGATTGTGGGCATGTTGAAGAAGGTATGGTGACTTTTCATGAACTAACTTATTCGTAAATCTTGGCTCTGTACTGTTTTCAGTATTTGCACCTGCCATTTTAATGATATTATTATTATCACTCAGGTTCCGGATTAATTTCAATGAATCTGTTTGATGATTGTTGCAAAATGCTGATGCCCTATAAGAAAATACAAGCTTAAATTAAAGATAATAATATT
>DWAJ01005703.1:0-11205 GCA_018238005.1 Eurema mandarina | reverse complement strand
ATTAATGTCTTTATATACATTTGACCTTAGTAAGATAAATAACGTGGTTTAAACAAAATTACCTCTTTAACTACATGAGATAATAATTTTTAAGAGGAATGACGCACTAAGGTCGTTGAACAAAAAGATGTGAATGTTTCAATATTGTTAAGATATTACGTATTAATTAAAGCACGTAGTAATTACTGACATAAAATCGTCCATCATATCGTCATCGTAATTCATATCCAGTATGTAAAACTGACAATAATACGAATAAAAATATTTTAACAAAAATTAACCGACTTAATAAGAAAACAATATAAATGATTTTGCGTTTAGTTTCCCCAGTAGACGTAAGACGTAGACGTAGACTAATATCGAGTCTTGATACTACAGTTTTTTTATTAATGGACCAAACTCACTCATTGGTCCCTTGCACGAGATCATCGCGCCAGTTGTTGGCGCGAGTCATGAGCAAGTCCTCGCGCGCGTCGATGAAACGCATGTGGTTGTCTGAAGACTGCGCTACCAGGTTCATCATTGCGTCTCTGTCCATCATTATCTGAGAAAATGTTTATTTATTTAATATAATGTAAAAATGGGTACTACTATACCTACTAGGCTAATATGTTCTCTTTACTGCGTAAGAACTCAGAAGCAAGGATCAATTTGACCAAACTATATCACGATTCACGACAAATGTAATAATAACGCTTTGTTAAATACAAGCATTTATCTTGATAAATAAGTGGAAAAAAATTATGATTTTTAGTGGTAGGTAAATGCTAATTGCTAATATTTACCAGCAGGATAAACTAAAGGTCAGTCAATTAAAAAAAGCACCAGGAAATCCTTTCCTATCCTGCTATCCTACTAATATTATAAAAGTGAAAGTTTAAGAGGATATAAGTATGGATGTATAAAATTTGTAGATAGGTGATATTCTGAATTAACACATAGTATACTTTATCCCGATACTGCCCCGGGAACGGGAACCGCGGAGCACAAATAATTATTTATGTATAAAAATGTGATGGCGCCAAAATTCAAAATAGTTCATTCGCCACATACCTCAAACAGTTCGGGCGGCGCGTCGCCCAACAAGACCTTGTTCCCGAGCAGCTTGGACAGCGTCTCGAACTGGCGCATGGACCACGCGCCCTCGTGCTCGCGCCACGCGCCGAACGCGTTCCGCGACACCTCTAGAAGCTTCGTTACCATTTCCGTCATGTTCACGGAAAATTGGACCCTCGATTCCTGTAATGCACTCATTAATTTTAACTTGATTTACCTTTTATAAATTTACAGGTTTATGTTACGTAAATTCGATAGTCCTGGCAATATTATAAAGGGGTTTCCACATTATATTCTAACGATTTTGTTGTTTTGGGTGGATATACCTAGTTTGGAGGGAGAAAGAGATGTAGTAAGGTTTATTAAACTATAGGAGTTTGCAATTATCGTTTTGCAGGAAAGTTAAGCACTAAGATAAAATAAACTTTCAGTCCATTTTATTTAATTTATATTTCCATATTTTTAATGCAATAAAAAACTTCTTTGAACTTTTAATAGAAGAATCCTATTCTGTACCAGGAAAAACATATAAAAATATATTTAATTATACCTCACAGCGTTCATACAGTTGCATCTCGATGGACATTAATTTCTTCCACAAATCATAGACAATTTCGTTGAACGCCTCGCCCGCATCTATCACATTTGGCTCTACCTGCTCTATGGTCGCTTGTTTAGTCGTCACTTTACCGATTAATTCGTTCATTTGATCGACCAATGGCTTCTTTTTAATTTCAAATTCAGCTACAACCCTTAATTAAGGCATATATATCATTATTATTAGAAACGTTTCAGAATTGTGACCTCATTATTAATATTTGAAATAGAAGTCCATCTTTAACCATTTTACCCCATATGAAGGTATTTGTCTTATATGTATGTACCAATTAAAAAGGACGTTAGACATCTAAGTAATTTTGATATGACGCGTCTATAAAAGAAACTTACCTACTTAAAAGTTGGACGACAAGCAAAATCTTTTGTTTTTTTCACTATTTAATGCAGTTCCATCAACCAATCATCACCAATAACGATAATACTATTCATTATGTGTAATATAATAAAATAATTAAAAAAAACACAATACAAACTAACTCTTTGCTCTTTTGAACACTGTCTTCCAAGGCATTATCCACTAGGTCTTTGAACAGCTTTATTTCATTTTGCCTCGCGTTGTATGCGCCTTGAGCGAACACCACCAGACCAGCCATTGTTTCCACATACTGTTCCTTATATCTACAATTAATATGCTACATAAAAAACCAATCAAGTGAAATGTTCTTTAAACGTAATCAAATCTAAAATGATTTTTTTTTTGGTCGGGTCATCCTGGCGTGCATTTTTGTACCCATAACACTGTATTTCATTTATCCTTAGGTATCCATATTCAAATAACTAACTAATTAATTATTTATTATTTAAGCATCAGTAAAATATAACAAAACAAAACTATACAAAGAGAAATAAAGAAACTTATAGAAACGTCTATAGAAGGAATCGTAAAATTTAAAATAACGATCTTAACTGTTCGAAAAACCCATTCAATTCCCCGCCAATTTTGAGCAAAAGCGCGCCATCGGGATCCTTCTCAAACATAGACTCGATCAATTCGGGGCCACTCAAATATTCAACAAACGATAATGCGTAGAATTTAACTCTAGCATCGTATTCCTCTTTGGCGATGCGGGCCTTTTCTGCTTTCTCGTCTGCTTCATCCAGCTTTCGAAGGAGACCGCTAAGGAATGTATAAACCAGGTTGATATTAAATATCGAATGGTAGATTAAAATGTAACTGTTTTAAGTATATATTATAGTGAATTTAGCTGTCAATGAGCTAAATTATATATGCGAGGAAGGAGCTAACGAGTATATTACTATAAGGATGTTGCTTGTTGATATCCTTGGATGTACTAAGCGGAATTTGAAAACATTTTTAGCAATAGAAAATGATAATTTTCATCCAAGGAAATAGGCGGTTTATTTCCGATCTATATTGCCGCCAGTAATTTCAGGCTTGTTTTTTACACTAGTAACACTAGAACTTAGGTAAGCTAAACTAGGAACTAAAGTAGGTACTAAGCAAGTACTTAATATAAAAAAGCTTGTACCTACTGTCTTAACTAAATTTATTTATTTAATTAATTAATTTATTTATAAATAAACTATAGACAAATAATTACCGAAATATAGCTTGTCCAGACTCTCGTTCCTCTTCAGTTACCAGTTTATAGTCAAGATAAGTGACTCGTGTAAGGGCAGACTTGAGAAATTGATTGGTCATCGGATCATCGCAACAAGGGTTGCCTTTGAAACTCACTGAACGAAGCTTACGAAACCTCCTCATATATGCCATCTATTATTAAAAATCATTATATATAAAACAAAACTGATTGAAATATTTAAAACTACGCAATCGAGGGACTTCTTCTTAAGACTTCAAATACCCGACATAGTTCCAGATAGGTACTAACGCATTAGAAAGAAAAAAATATACATTATACTCCTGCTTGCTGTTTCCATACATATTTTTTTATATTTTACTAGATATTAGAGATTTGACCAGGTATTGATGCGAGAATTTGTTAAAATAAACACATTACCTCCTTATAGTCTTCAATCAAATTATCTCCGATGCTGAAAACTAACAAATTTTCTAAAGCTTCCAAATTCTCTAACTTTCTAATTTTATTGTGGAACAACGTTAAGATTTCTATGTTCACCAGTTCTTCTAAGTTTTCAATCTTTTCAATTTGATTAAACGATAAATCTAATTCATTAAGGCCTGTCAATTGTTCTAAATTTTCAATTCTTTCAATTAAGTTATGTGCTAATGTTAATTTCCGTAAGGACTTAAGCATCCATAAGTGGTCAATTCTGAGAATAGTCTGAAACTCTAAGCGCACAATAGGAGCTTCATCTAAATGAACTCCTTCTTCGGCAAAAAGTCTTCCAGCTTCCTCAATAGGGCCTAGAAATGATACTACATATTTAATATGCCTTTAAATTATTTTAATACTCAAACACTCACGTGAATTTTCTTAGTAGTAACTAGATTTTCTTTACGAATACGACGTTCTAAACGAATTTAGATCTAAATTTATAAATATTACGTAAATACTGGCTTTCATAACAGGGATATTTAATATTATAAAAATTAGAAAAATACCATATTCTAGGATACATCTTGTAAGCATTGCATTATCTATAACTCCTGGTTCAATAGTCGGATGTATTATTAAACTATTAAGGGATTTCTTTTCGGTCATTTTTAAAGATTGCTATTTATATCACAATCCCAAAAGTATAAGCAAAGCAGCTCGTTTGCATTTAATTAATTAAGTATCAATGAAGTATTTTAACGATAGACGTAAATATCGTTACCATGACATCAATTTCAATATTTTTAACGTAGTGTTATAACAAGGAATATAATGTCTAATGATTAATAATTAATAATTATAACGGAGTTTTATGCAGGCTTATTAATCTTAAATTTTAAAATAGATGTTTTCAAATTTACCTGATTCTTGATTTTTTAAGCTTCCCGCATTAAATTCACAACAAAAAATAGCAAAGACCACGGACAAGTTGTAGATCATTGCATTATGTATTTTTAGTTTAAATGAATTATTGCTCTATTATATTATTATAAAATATTTATTGGTACAAAGGCATATTATAAGAACCTAAATTTAATTGATTTCTCATCATGGTATTTATATCTAAGCAGCTTATAACGGAACGACGTTTACTTGACGTTTCTCGGAAGAATGAGAATTTGAGTTTTGATAAAGTGACAAGTGAAATCGGTGAAAAATATTGATAAATAGGAAAGTTATAAAATAAAGAACAAAAATGTCTTTCTTCGGGGTTGGAAATCCTTTTGCGACGCCTGTGGGTCAAAAAATAGGTAAATGAAAAACACCGTGCCCTAAAATATTTAAAAAATGTTATTCTCCTATCAAATTTGTTGCGCATTAAAGATCAAATATTTCCAATTCTTTGTTCTTTTCGTCCTAATATGAAACCGTAAAACACCATAATCAGCCCAATCAAGATTCTTCAAAAGTTTTTGTAAAATGCAACCAACGATATTTTGTTTTGCATCATAATCTTACAAATAACTCTTTTCAGAGCAAGCTACTGATGGCTCCCTTCCCTCAGAGAACTGGGCTCTGAATATGGAAATATGTGATATTATTAATAGTAGTGCAGATGGGCCTAAAGACGCAATAAAGGCAATAAGAAAAAGACTCACACAAAGTGCCGGAAAAAATTATACCATTGTTATGTACACTCTAACAGTACTTGAAAGTTGTGTAAAGAATTGTGGAAGACCTTTCCACGTCTTGGTTTGCAACAAAGAGTTTATATCAGAGTTGGTGAGTACAAATTGATCCGACCTTGACAGCTATTAAAAGAACATTGATAAGTTATGTAGGTAAATATTATTAAACATAATTTAATGCTAATTATATCTTCACCTTGGCCATAACATAACTCTCGTTTAGACATCAGTAAAGTTAATTCAACATTCATATGTTTTTGGAGTATTATTATTATGTATTTGAAATCAAAACAAATACTTAAAATGATTTTATTATATGTCTTTATTTTTACGAAAATTACCAACAACAGATCATATCTCATAAGATGTCATTCACATGAGAACATCAAAGTTCAATATTTGGTTTGATGATATACACATGAAATGTCCTGAGATTGAAGCCTTGAAAAGGCAAATCTAATATTGAATAACATTTTTCATACTGAATTAAAGTCATGTAACATTTTTAATAATTTCAGAACCATTTGTGATTATTCTAAGAACTAGTTATATTTACAATATATTTATTATTATCAATAAGATGGTTGTTTACACAAATACTGTTGTTTGCAATCATACATTTCATCTTGGCATTTACTAAAAATATTTCTATATTATAAAGGCTCAATGATGTCACCTCAAATGTATGATAAGTAATACACTATATGAGAATACTATATCTGGTTCACAACAGACCTGTTAATGAGCATAAATATATGACACATCAAAAACAAGCCAGTTGTTTTAATAACAAACAACATTTTATTTAATGATAATCTACTAAACTATTAACTTCAATGCTATTAACTTAAGGTAAGAAGTGTAAAAACTGTGAACTATATGATCTGATATTTTATAAATCTATTAATAATCAAAACCTTATCAAAATCAATTGCTTAGCTAAGTGTGTTTAAGATCACATAGATCATAGACATGCAAAATCAACATTATTTTATACTAGCTGTTGCTTGCGACTTTGTCCCCGTCGGATCTATTTCTATTATTATGTTATAGTGAGTCAATCTTAGAAGATAGACATATACTGTCACGGACTTTTTTTAGATTATTTAAAGAGGAATAATTCTTTCATTCATATTATTTTTGTATCTTGAACCGTTTCGCAGCGCACGCATAGGAAGCCCTCAAGGATGAATAATTTTCCCCATATTTTCCATTATATCTTTGCTATGTAGCCTAAAGCCTTCCTCGATAAATGTTCAATTCAATAAAAAAATATTTTTTCAATTAGAACCAATAGATCCTGAGATTAGCGCGTTCAATCAAACAAACAAATTCTTCGGCTTTATATATATATATTAGTATAGATAATGTACAGTAGAGTTTTTACTTTAAGGACCTAAGTTAAAAACTATTATATTAAATTGATCGAAATTTAGCATGTAATATATAGAAGTCTAGTTTTTTATATGTAAATAATATGAAGTCAATGTAACATTCGTATTACATAATATTTTGTAAAGCTAAAAAACCTGTTACAATTTTGCATATTGTTATTCAAAGCAAAGGCTGGTGCTATTAATATTGAGATAATTTTTTATTACATTCTTAGCCTGTATTTTTATTTATTTTAAATTCAGTAATAAAATAAATTATATAATTATTACTTGTGAATCTTAATATACAGATGTATTTAAAAAAACTCGATATAAATTTGGAAATGTAAAAATTTGTCAAGTTAGTAAACTTCTTAATAGATTTTGTTGAAATTTTGGAATCAAGGAATATTCGTTACAAACTGTTCTTGGCTATAATCAAGTATATAAAACTACAATGTCACATTTGTCAACAGGTTAAACTTATTGGTCCCAAGAATGATCCTCCAACGGTTGTGCAAGATAAAGTTCTTAGTCTCATACAATGCTGGGCCGATGCTTTCCAAAACCAGCCCGAATTGCAGGTAATTCACATTTACTAGAGTATTTTTATATTTTATCCGTATTGGTAATTCAATATTAAACATGTTTTAGTAGAACATTTTATTTAATATAGTTTTAACATGTAAATTATATTATGTTGTGTTCTTTCAATATTCTACATGTTTTAAATTGTATTAAATTTCCTTTTGATTTATGTACGACTTGTGATTAGTAAGACTATCAAATGTTGAATATTTTTCGTGGACATTGGCTCCACTACAAAGCTGGTTTTGATAATTTTCGCTTAGCAAAGGTGACTGATAACATCGTCGATCGATATCACAGTCTACGGTGATATTTTGTTTCGTTATCTAAACATTAGTCATATTTTCTTTCCAAAATTTAATAATACAAAGGTAATATCTACAATCAGACTCGTATAATTGTTATTAATAATTAAAGAATGTATTCCATATGTGCAAGCTGGAAAAAAAGTTTTGTTAGGGGTAATTATAGTTCTATGTATACCAAAAATCTTAGTCCTTTGCTTCTAAGCATATTTCTGTTAACTAGCTCCTAGGGACTAGTGGAACAAGTTTCTGATCCACTTTATCTTGTGTGATATTTAATATTACAGATTGGATTACACTGCTCCGAGCGTAGTTCATGGTAAAACATTATAAAGATATAGTAGTATGTGTAACAACTACCTATGTTTGTCTTATTTCTACATAGGCTGGAATAAAAGGTTTTTCATAAGGCTTTTTTAAGAGTGTCGAGTTGAATCCTTTCCTATCCTACTTATATTATAATTGTGAAAGTTTGTGAGAATGTCTGTATGGATATATGTTATTGTTTCACGCTGGAGCGATTTATTTGAAATTTGGTACTTAGATAGGTGATTTTTTTTCTTTTTTTATAACAAAGCCGACGGTAACAACCGCCCATGAGCGCTCGCGAGGGTCTCACGAACGTGTTACTGGCCTTGATTTTAGGAATTTGCTCACTTCTTAAATGATTGTAGGGAAGTGATACCCTGGATTAACACACATGATACTTTATATCCCGGTATTGCCCGGGGAACGGGAACTACGTGGGTAAACACCAATAACCGCGGGGCACAGCTAGTCTACAGTAACCTAATTATGAATTTGTACTTTTATATGTATTTGTTTTCGTAGGGAGTAGGACAAGTGTACAATGAATTAAGGACTAAAGGAGTAGAGTTCCCGATGACCGACTTAGATGCCATGGCACCTATATTCACACCGCAGAGGGTATGTATTAATTACACTTGAAAATATATTTAACTAGCGATCCGCGCCGGCTTCGCTCCCATGTATTATGATGAAAGCTATCGTAATTTATATCTATTATGATTAAGATTTATTGATTCCTTGATTCTTTAAAAGGATGTACACAAGAAAATAATGTACAGTGTCTAAATAAAATAAAATAATGTTAGTCTAAATTTTAGGGTTCAATCGTTTTTTTACTTTTAAATATTTAATTTATTGTTTGAGTTTTATTTATTGTTTGAGTATGTTTCCGTAACTTATTTCTAAGGATAAAGCTAATATACAGGGAAAGAAGGTACCTACTACTACTGTTCAGACAAAAGTTCAATCAAATATTTTATAGTCAGAAAACTAATAAAAATAAGTTCAGTTAATAGCGAGCTCGGATAGCTGCGTCGAAAGAATTCTGGCGTTACAATCACTTTCATTCAAGCTATTTTGTTTGATAAAATAAAATGTGAAACGCAATACTATGTTTCATTTCTTGTTCTATGTATTTGGTAAAGTAGGTAAGGTATTATTATTATTAAGGTATATAACGTAAGATGTTTAGGACGTTTTACAAAATAATAATAAATTTCTCTCGGAATAGGAGCATTTATAGTAATAACTTGTTTGTATTTAGAAATAACAATCTATCTCAATTTGTTAAACAAAAAACTGACTATTCAAAACCGTTACCTAATAATACTATCGCATAAAAAGGTAGTAAGTAACCCAATTGTACAATAGTTTTATGACATTTGACACCGAGCCGTAAGGCCTCTATCTAATCCGTTTTCTATAGCACACGTAAGCCGATACACCGAGGTCAATAGCGTAGTTTCCTTTATATTATAGAGATTTAATTATATCCAAGTAGGGCACAAAAATAAGAAGGTTTTAGTTTAAAAGGTCAAATACTTATCTGTCATTGACGATCTCAATTTTTTATTTTACTGAAACAAGCTCAAATTCACAAAGAAAGTTAGTATGTACATAGTCCTCTTGTTCCAAGTTGTTGTCGCTCTTGACAGAGCGGACGTGGTCATTATTCAGATATTGGTGGCAAGCTTAACAGCACGACGCCACTCCTCTCTCATGGCCGCCTTCCACGTGCATTCTCGTGCGAGATTGATTGATGTACATAGTAATTAATACAAAAATAAATCGTAACATTAGTTCATAACTCGGACTCGAACAACTAAACAAAAGAGTGATTGTAGGGTAGATATAAAGTTAAGTCACCTCAGGCCAGCTAGTATAATAATATAAATAATAATCTCAATTTCTGTATTAATATTTCTGAAAAATGCACAATCAGTTTGATTATTTCGGATTGCGATGATGCAAATTGCTTTCATTTTCTCCTCTGTTCTCTCTCCTTTCGGAGGTTAGCGATCATTATGGTTAATTCTATTTTAGAAAAAGTTATTCTAATCAATTATTTTGGTACTTCCAAAAGATGGTTGAAGATAATTTCGTGACCTCGGTTACTGTTCAAGCCTCTATTCCGTAGAGCAGTACGGAGAAAACATAGTTCCTAAAGACCTAGTCAATTTTGAATTGATAAACTTGATACGTAAAACGATAATTGCACTATTAAACGATGAATCGTCAATTACGAATACAGCCGCTTATGATGACTAATCGAGACTCTGGGCGAGAGCTACGTTTATTCGTTTGTTAGAGTATTTAATGGTATTATAATGGTTTTTTTTATTTTTTTTTTATTAAGAAAAACAGTACCTATTCGAAAAAAAGATGCGATACATAATCGTCAACGAAACGAATGAATAATGCAATTATTTCTAATTATAACTTTACAATAAGACAAATTACATACTTTTTAAAAGTTTATTTAGCTTGTATTTTAATAATAAAAGACAAGCTAAAGAAACTATATGTCAATCCACGCTATTACAACGAATATTTTTACACCTCAATAAAATCGGGTAGAAGTCCAAGAGAACTTTCTCTTAGACATTACCCGATTTTATTTTACGTCAAATCATAATAATATTATTTCCTAAAGTGACGAAGTTTAAATTCCAGCTGTTATATAGTCCCGTTATGGGTTTTAAACTTTTATTTGTTCAGCTACGACATAGTGTTGACGTTTAATTTTGTCCTGTGTAAAATAAGTATTGTATGAAGGCGCCTCCAGAAATGGCTTTACATTTTTATAAGCGCTCGGTGTTATGTCAGTTGTCAAACTCGAAATGTCAAGTGCTAATCAACTGTAAATCAATCAGCATAATTTATGCGCCGTCAAGTATATTTACAGCGTTTTTCAATTACAGAGCATGATGCGACTTTTCGATCAATGTCAAATTAAAAAAAAAAATGTAAATTTTGCGAGAGCATCATTTTTAAGTCTTCGATAAAATAATGAAGAAAGATGTGGTTGAAATATTCAACGTTAAGCATAATACCGCATAATGCTACAATTTAAAAACTAGGTTAATATGGATATTGGTATTTCAGAGTGTACCAGATAGCGGGGAACCGGTGATGGGATCGCCTCAACGACCTGCGCTGGCGCAGACATCGCCCAGCCGTATTCCTATGGAGAATAATACGAGCACGGTAGGATTTATTAATTATTTATGACACTTTATTGTTTATTACACAAAATAAAATTAGTACTAGTCTATACTAATATTAT
>DWAJ01005702.1:0-11205 GCA_018238005.1 Eurema mandarina | reverse complement strand
CTGTGTCCAAGGACAACCTGACCTAAATGATCATTACTAAGGAACATAGAAATAAGTGCTTGTTTACTAGAAATTTTAAGTTTCATTTATTTTAGTTTATAAGGTTTAAAAATGGTCAGAGAATAAATGCTTATCTGCTATGCTATCTATCTAGTAACCGAGCTATTCAAAAGGAATAAATATAATACAAATACTCTTTTTCAAAGTAAGCTGCTGGCCCGCGGACTACTATCCACACAACGCAACAAACATCAAACAATATCACAGTACATTTAACGCCATCCATATTCCCAGTCTCATCTTGTATTGAAAAATACTCATAAATACTCGCCGATATTACAGCCGAGAGTGTTATTACGGCGCTCGATCGTAAAGTGTTAACTCAGTAGTACTTAGCTACAACGTGGGCAGGGACGGCTTCAAATGAAAATACAAATGATATTGATATTAAATGAAACTTTTACTGAGGCGAATGAGAAGCGAAAGATTTTCAAAATATATATTTCTCTTTACCGCCAAATTTACGGTGATATTAAAAATAAAAATATAATGAGTTCTTTAGTACACATGTTGTGTTATTTAAATTTATAAATATATTATTTTATGTATATATGAAGCTCGATTGTTTTCAACGTGGTGATAAGCCCCTGGAACTACTATATCAATTTTACATATTATAAACAAAATTAAGTCAAATTATTCATAGGTATATCAACTAAGGACTTCGCGTCGCCCATTTTAAATTTTGTACATTTTCCATAAAACTTTTATTACTTAAGGATTACGAACTGCTTGTAAATACTAAATGTCCAGAACTAAATAGATGAAGAACGGTTCATGCCTTAAATACGGGCTTAAAGCTTAGTTTAGGTACCAGTCTCCTATAAAATTAGTGGAATGTCATACACTGTGGAAGAAAAATGTCTTTCTTAATAGTGTCTGCATGAGAAATAATGCCTAAATCGACCTAAAATCTGTCCCTGCATCTGTTATTTATATCCGTGATATGATATCGGAGCTCATGCTTAAATCATTACGTGATAACTTATGTTTAAGATTTAGATTGTGAGGCGATAATGAAATATTTTATCAATATTTAAAGCGAACATTCTTGGCATATGTGCTTGTCATATATGTCGGTTAGATAAGGAAGTTTATAAGCCTTCAAAAGGATATATTTTTTAGAAAGATGCCAACATTACAGATAGTAAGAAAAGTTAGCAAATTAGAAGGTAATCTGTGACTTTGACGTAGATAATATTTTATGGTACTCATAAACTTTAAAATTGTTTTCCGAAAATCTGACCGCTATAAAAATAATCATCATGTTATATATTGAGTTACATTAAACCAGTATAAAGAAATAGATAGTCACTGACCAGAAGATCATCATTAGACAAATCAGAGTTCTGATCAAAATTCACAAAACACTAAGCTCGCTTATAAAATTCGATACTCAATACAGCACGAAATACAGCACGCCAACAGGAATCATTGAAAAATACGCTGAAATTGACTGCTATATAAATAATTTAATAATTATGTTATATCAGTTACATTAACCTTGATTACAGATATAAATAACTTACTTTACGTATTATAATAATAGATAATTAAGAGTTCTTATCAAAAATCACAAAACAATAAGCTCGCTTAGAAAATTCGATACTCAATACAGCACGAAATAATGTGCCAACAGGAATCATTGAAAAAGACGCTGAAACTTTTTTGCTAGAACATACACGATACTATGGGTATATTTCAATGCGAGGCGGAAAAGGCGTTCTCTGAACCTATTGTGGACTTTGGACGGCTACCAGCTTTCCCAGTATGAAAAGTGGATTTAATTTAGTACCGTTTCTTAGCCTACAATTTTTGCTAACTTAATATTTCTTCGTCTTCTTGTTAAATAGAATATTATTCTTACTAATATTGTGAAGGAGAAAATTGATTAGTATGAATGTATGTTTTTTCTTTCGCATTTAGAATTTGTTGAAAGGGATTATTTATTTATTAATTAGCTGGAAAAAAAACCGGTATTTATTTCATACCTAAAAATACCAATGTCGTATTGCAACATGTTCTACATATTGCAAAATGTATCTACTTAACTAGCATCTGTTAATTAAAAAGTCATCGAATTTCCATAGAATTCAAAGGCGTTTCCCAACTGCGTAAAACATAAAAATGTCTGCCCTCTATAAATTCTCGCAGTAGGAACTTCATCGAACATGGTATCAATACCGTAGTCTCCATATTTTATTGGAATACAGGTCTATCCTCTAGAAAAGTCGGAATTGAATTTCGTAGCACAACGATACCTTTGATAAACTAATTAGGACTTTAACTCCTTAAGCTTAGGGTTACAATTTCATTGAAAGGTAATTCTTAGGCAAAGATAGCATGTTTTGCTGGAGTATAGGAGTATACAATATACTTGAAAATAAGTTTGAAGAAGCTACTATGTAATATATCGAGTTCATTACAATTTATCGTTAAATTAATAATAATTGTACAGTGTTCGATTTATAACTTTGTAACTTAATGCGTGCTTAGAAGCTTCTTTGACACTTTAAGATCTATCCTTTCTTCATGCATTTTTCTCCTTTTGATATTGCGATCATTCTAGCCTTCCATCTTCAAAGTCGACCAATTTGTTACAATTATATTCTTCTTATTTATTATATTTTTCTCTAAGATGTAAGACTATACAGATAATGAAAGCGTTATTAAATAATGATTAGCTTCAAATACAGTTCGCAGTAAGAAGTCAAAATATATTGTATTTTCATTCTTTTTTATTTAAATACGTCTTGATCTAATAACATCGTGTCAAAAAACAAGTGAAAAGCGAGCCTTCCCGTTAATATCATTTTAACGGCAACAAAATTACGTTCCAAATATCTTAATATAACGAATATTCAAAGTAAAGCAATTACTTAGGAAAAAATGTCATTTAAATTTTTCATATCAAAATATCTGGGGATCAAAGCAACGTTGAGTAATTACGTCCCGTACCGTCGGACTTAATTTATAACTTGTTCATATCGTATGCGATAAAACACGTATACGATAAAATACGAACGTACGATACGACACGATCTCGTCGATAGTTACTCGTCCAATGACGAATGCTTTGCAGGTTTTTATTAAAGAAATACAACATATTGAAACGAACGTATCGAGCTCATCTTATTCGGGTACCATGGTTTATCTATTACTAATATCCATCATTAGTTTTTTTTCACTAGCCGACGGACAGACGGTTCTGTCTTAATATATCAAATGGTATAAGGTTAAATTTATTAAGTATTTTAAGTTTAAGGTTAATAAGGATTTATTTTATTTGCAACTTTATTTTTCTTACATAAAAACATTATTTTGACAATTATAAACATTACATAAAATTGAATGAATAACATTTTTTCAATTATAAGAAGTAATGGAGGCAAAACATTGATGCAAAATGATCATCGCATTTATAAGAATAAATATGTATCTATCCTTGATAATATTGCTGAAGGACACACTGTCAAGCTTTCCATCAGAATCAGTACAGCCTAGTGTTATAATAGAAGAGATCGTAGATCTCTTAAAGCATAGCCAATGCCAAGATGTTCAATACCCCTCCTTTTTGCCTGGAACACATTGTTCCTCTAAGCATTTTCCTATTACAAAAAAAATACTAAATCGATTCTCCTCAAAAAGGATAATTAATTATTGGCCGAATACTGAAACGCATGTTAAACATTTAAGGCCACAATACGGGGTAAAGCACCTCCTTAACTACTAAATGGTATTCTTAACATCGATGATAGTTGTTTTGTTGTTAGCAAAATTGGTATACTGAAAAGTCTCTCAACGAATTTAGCTGCCAAATTAGCTGTCAAAGGGCTTACGTATCTAACGAAACTTAAGAGACTGCGCCCCTTAAAATTTTTATTTGTTGTATAATTTGTCTTTTTAAATCAAAAATTTATTTGAACTGCCTCTTAGATAACCTACAAACTTGAATCCACTTTCATTATAGTTAAAGGGAACCTATTTAAGTGCTCGGTAATTAACTTAATTATTCATTAAGCGATGGGTTATCTGCAAATCTGGAAGGGTATTTTACAAGCCCATAAAACAGGCAATAAAATTGCGAGATTACTTGCCTTCAGCGAATATAAAGTATATGAATAATCTGACAACTAATTTTATAAAGAGATAAGGTTTGTTTGTCTGTATTAATTAATTGAATTATGACTTGGGATGCATCTAGTGGAAAGCGTCTTTTTTGAAAGCTGGCAACCCATTCCTGAGCTGTCAAGCTCCGCAAGGAACCATCAGATAAACATTATTGGCTCACATAGCTTTTCAACATAATTTACAAAAAAGTGCAGTCATATACCGATTACAATTAATCAAACTGATTGAATTTTTATATAACCATTTTCTCATAACGTTTAAATATATTTTTCTACGCATTTCCTTACACGTGTTTTCTTTATAAAGGTTATTACTCATGTTCCTATATATTGACTTGACTTCAAACAAATATGTACTAATATAAACGCTATTGTATTGTAATGTTTTGTACACGAAAAGTTTGAATATTTTTCACACGTTTTTATGGTTTTATTTTGAAAATAACAAATGGAAACACTATAATATTTTTTCCCGATTAAGACTTGAAGTCAAAAAAGTGTTATGTTATGTTAAAAGTATAATATAAATCCTACCGGCTCAAGAGTGAGTTTAGCTGGCCTTTGAAAAAGAAGTAGGCTTAACTTTTGAAGCAATCCACGTCATAACGCATTAAAAATACCGCGTGAGAGAGCTTATTCAACAAGGTGGTGGTACGTGGCAAGAAGTATCTTTGAAATGGCACTGTGCTTGACTGCCAGCTGTCAAGGTGGTAAGGGTGGTATTGCAGTCTATGACTTGCAGTGCGGTGGTGGAATTCAGCAGGTAACATTAGAAAAAGCTCATCAGAGCATTCTCGAAAGTAAATTCATATGGAATTAATTATATTTTCGATTGCTGTTTACATGAAATGGTTTTACTCGTGCTATGTGGACGTGAACCCTTATTCCTAATGGATTAGCACCCGAGCCTAATATGTACGATGATAACGCGAATATACCGCTTATTATAAGGGTTTAAAATGCTGAGTTTTGCAACAAAATGAGGGCGATGGGAGTTATTACTACAGTGAAATATAGAATTATATAAAGTAATTATTCCCTGGAAGAAATAAATTCTAAGTTATAAGGCTGCCACTTAAGCAGCAAACATTCCATTCAGATTTGAATATAAAACAATATCAGTCCAATGAGAACCCAACTCCTTTTTTAAAGTCAGTTAAAATCCGAAGTACTCTCGCTAAGTTCCCAACAAATATATTTCAAAAACATAGCAAGTTTAAAAATATTCAGAGTATCGTCGAGAGCCGTCTAGTGGAGCGGAACTCGGCATTCCAGTTATATTCGTTATCTCTTATTGATAACTTTAAAGCTTTGTTATAATACGCAGTTAGCGAAGTTTTTATTCTGTTAAACTGTTATTTATTGGTGTGTGGGAAGTTGGATTTTCTTGGGTGTGTTATTGTTAGAGAGTGTATGTGTGTATGTGTGTGTGTGAAAGCTGTTTTTTTTAATTGGATATCTATCACTTATATAAATAATAGCAACTAAGATATATATGAATGGTAACTGCAAGCTATTACAAATAGTTATTTTTATAAATTATAACACGGAAAGGAAATATAACTAATTAATTGTCTATGTAAGGTAAGTTGTGTATGTATTAGGATTATGTTACAGTAGCATCTTATAAACTATTCGAGTTATAGACAAAATAATTGTAGCAATTTATATTTAAACACCTCGTTTTAAATACTTATTATACTTAAATAATACCTTTTTCATATTTTATTTTTTTCCAAAACTTAAATGGTGGAAACATAGGTATTTAAAAAAGCGTGTTTTCATATAATTTCATCTTATTATCATTAGCACGTAAAAGCCATCACAATAGAGCGTTAACGTCAGCTGGTATCTAATACCATCATTTATCACCCGTAGGGTTGTCACGCGCGACTTTTTCAACTGTTAGTTGCTATATATGTGCGATTTTAAAATGGAAGTGCCTTATCATTAGATTACCAGTACA
This sequence comes from Eurema mandarina, assembly GCA_018238005.1. NCBI lineage: Eukaryota > Metazoa > Arthropoda > Insecta > Lepidoptera > Pieridae > Eurema > Eurema mandarina. The sequence continues at coordinate 5,049 of DWAJ01005702.1, read as the reverse complement.
GAAAACCGGTTATAAGTATCTTATTCGTTAGAGATATTTAATACATTGTATAAGAGACTTTAAATACATTGTATAATAGATAATTGCTTTCCTGTTGATTTTTTTTGCTATTTCTATATTTTCTTTATATATACAAGCATACACACAAACGAGGCAGTGAGAGCAAATCACTTACAAATCCCTATTTGTAAAGAAAAACTTTCCGAAAAGGGAATAATAAGTAGACAAACACGATTTCGATCTATTTTTCCGTCTATTTTCAATACGAATTAATAAAATATGGAATTTTAAGACTTAACGTAGTTGTGCCAACCCTAAAGCCACCCCTTCCGTTAATTCGCGAACGATGCAGAAACATTGCAGCGATTGGGGCGAATTTGTCTGCGTAATAGCGACATTCGTCGGTGAACTCGTTCCTATTGTTTTAAGGTAACGTTAGAGGTGTTTCCAATGTTAGACTGCGTTCCTACTACACCTGAGCGGTACATTTCGATGACTGGTGGTAAAAATACCATGACGATTCGAAAGTGTTACTCTACTAGTTTTTCAATGATAGCTTTAACGTTGAATGTTTCAACTACATCTTTCGTCATTCATATATTGAGAATTCTCAAAAGTATTAACTTTCGCTGGATACGTGTAATTACATATGGAGTGACAAAAAAATAAGAAATGTTTTTCTTTAATTTGACATTTATTGAAATGTCGCATTATGCTCTGTTATTGAAAAACTACAGAGCACAATACGATACGACCCATAGATATAGAAGGATTCTCTTCTACAAAAGGGCTCATTAAGAAGGCGACATAAATAGAAAAACATTTTTCTTTCTAAATAGAATGTTATCCATAGACAAAACGCTAAACGCATCTATTGCTCTATAGCTAGTCTATCCATTCGGACAACAAAGGTTTCATGCCAAACAATTTATCTAGCTGCGACCGATGAGAATTGATATCCGAATTTCGTTAACAATTTATAAAATCCAATTTTGCTCAATCAATATTACGTCTCCGGTGGCTGTGCTTGAAATATTTCAGACACAATTGTTGTTTTTGCACGCGTGTAATATAAATACTGTTTTTGTTAACTTTTCGTGCATTGTTCAGGGAATGTATTGTTTTGTGTTCGCCGATTTAGTTATGTTTATTTGTTCTATGTACTGCAAATTTTCTGACTTCCTAAATGTAGTTTGAAATTATTTAATAACGTTATTAATTGATAATTATTTTCGGTCTTAGGTGTCTATGTACAACATTAACTTTAGGCATTATATATAATATAAAAATGAATGGCAAAATGTGTTGGTAAGAGCCTCACTCGATAATAGCTGAACCGATTTCCATAATTAATTTTTTGAATATTTCTTGAAATGTGATGACGATTTTTAAGCAAAAAAATTGTAGGTATAGGGTTTAAGGTAACGGATAGGATATATAAACCGTGAATGAAGTCGCGTCGGGCCAGCTAGTTGGTATTGAAGAAGATTATTTCACAGTAATAATTAATTCGAACAGTAAACCAATGCAACCAATTAACTGTAATATTTAAGATATTTTGCAATATTGGATACACAACAATATTTTTATAGTCTAATCGTACCACAATACCATGAATACAAATCCAACCTTATAATATTTTCATATGACCAGCGCTCAGGTACAGCTAATAACTAATAAAATAATCAAATTACAAGCGTTCAAAGTTAGACGGCAAAAGTTAAACACGGAACAAGTCTAGATTGAGTAGGCAAATTTTAACTGACCATCTGTGAGCGCCCGAAGTTGTAGAAAGTTCCGACCGCTAAATTTAGTTGGAGTTAAAAGCTACAATTGTGTAGCGAGGCTTGATACCAAGATTGAGTTAGAGCAGAGATAGCCAACCTTTTTTTAATTAAATATAACTAGGCTTGATTAAAATGGTATCGAAGTAATGAGTGGCAAGGTTTGTGATCAGGGACTGCTCGGATTTCTAGGTGCCGAGATACAAGGACTACATGGTAGGTTGCTACATTGGTAAATAGTAGATTTGTATCAACTATAAACCAAACGTAATCCTTAATTATTGAGTTATACTTTAGAAATAAAATTACAAATTTCACTTGATTCATTATATAAGATTTATAATCTAGTCAAGTAAATAATTTCTTATATAAAGAAACTTGCTCCATAAAGAAGTAATAAAACATAAAATAAATTAGGATTGACAACCGCTTGGCGCAATGGTAGCACAACTGTTTTTGGGTTCGGTCCCAACACCGGAAAAATTATTTGTCATTAACATTTGTGTTTTTGTGGGGTCTGGATGTTGCTGTGTATTGTATGTATGTATTTACAAAAGAAAAGTATGTATATGTAATTTATTCCGTTATCTAGTTGCCATAACACAATCTTCTGCTTAGCTTGGAACTAGATGACGCTGTGTATAAATGTCCTGAAAATTATAATAATTATTATTATATATTACTTAAGTAATAATTGTAATAATATTTAAAATTCATCAGTATTATAGTGTACTCAAGAAACCAGCAACAAATTTAAGCCATTAAGTTTTACAAGAAAATGTATGTATCAGTAAATGTGTCTAATGAAAATCAGTAAATGATAGAACTATTTTTAGGGTCAGAGCGTTATTTTTTATGTTCCTCAGGTTTTAAATCAAACTGCATTAGAAAAAATATTCGACGCAATTTTTTATAGATTTTTAGGACCAGCAGTTGATGAGCTCTGACTTGGAGTGTATTCTTGTTGACAATATAACTGGGAACGGCTTTGTTTCACAAATTGTTACATAGTATTCTATGATAGTTCAGATGTCATGAATAATTAAATTAAAAATTGTCACAAAGTTTAACGTAGACTATTTAACTAAAAGAAATGGATACATTAAATTGTTATTGTTTGAACCAACTGAAAGGTGATAAGAGGTTTGCGTGATGGCAAACGACCTCGTCCCAAGGAAAAAGTCATCCAAATCGATCGAAAAAATAAATAAATAAAATCACGAAACTTTAAGTTTATTTATTTTATTCTTAATATATTTTGAACATAATATGTTTTTAATTGCAAGATCAAAAAGCTATTACTTTCTTTAATACATGTACAAATTACTTAGTATGGATAAAGACTGTAACAAAAATGAAACAGCAGCCTATTTTCCCCCGAAATTGTATAATAAAACATAGCATAAAAGCACACAATACAATTACGATCTAAGTCCATACAAAATGTATCCAATAGAGTCATAAAAATGTATCAGATTATACAGCATCATGGGCTATCGTTGACACGGGACATGCTCTGAATAGAAATATATGGCTTGCCATTTTGTTATGGTAATAGAGAATCGTTTAGTCGGATAGATGCCTGATATAGTTATAGTACGGTGGGTGTATGTTCGAAATGGTATATAAAGTCCATTAAAATGATAAACACCAAATGATTTTGAGGATGTATGAATAAATCCTTATGGTAAAAGCTATAGAATAAATTTTGTTGATAGAAAGGATTGCTATGGTCATGGAAACATATGGCGAATAAATGAATTGGAACTTCATCAGGTAATGATTCATCTGGTTTGGTAAGTGACCATCTCCGCTCATAGGCCATGTGCAAACTGAAATGTGAAAACTATGACAAAGGGCAATAAATCATGGAACAGAACTTCGAAAAAAGGAAAATTGACCTTCGGTGGTCACACTCACGCAAACGAAACGCATTGACACATCTAATGAGATTTCATTAATTGACTGGTTATCTGTAAGAGTCTACCATAGCATGGTTCTTCATCTAACAGTCTATTAAAATAAACTAACTTCACTTTTATGTATCATAATTTTCCACATATCACAGTGTATTACTGAAGAATTCTTCACCCTGTTGACTTAGGTCCGAACTCCGAATCACAAATTTATTATGTTACCGTATGAAAATACCGCGGTCGCCGTCTCAGCGAAATGCGTATATCAGGGGTCAGTATGCTGAATTTATTCCCAGATTCATCTGCTTTATGGCTACTTGTATTCGTGTGCGGAAGATAATTCAATCACAAATATTCCGATGCCAATGTGCGAAGGATCGCATATGTTCGCCGCGATAGATGTTATAAAAACTTCAGACCGAAATGTATTAAGTGTGTTTGCTTTTGCCTGAATATTTCTATAAGGAGTGGAGTGAAAACCTGCTTATTAAAGACGAATATCTTGGATTGTCTGAATGGATTTCAGCACCTAACAATGACGATTGATTATATTAGTATGACGTAACGAATAACACTAAATAGATGCATATTTGGTGCAAATGAACTCAATATATGCCTCTACATAACATAATTAATGGCTATTATATGGATTAGAAAATGTTCTTGTTGATATATCTACTTTATATGTATAATCTATACACTTATTTAATGTAAATATTTAATCCTTAAATTAATTACACTTTAATACTTTTATTATGATTTTTTTAGTGGTTAAAAAATCATAATTAAAGTATTGTTTCGAAGCAGGTGAAAGCTAGTATATCTATACCAATATATAAAGAAGTAAAGTTTGTGTGTTTTAAATTGTAAGAGGTTATTTCGGGATCTACTGAACTGATTTTAAAAATTCTTTGACCAATAGAAAGCCACATTATTGCTGAGTATCATAGGCTATATAAAAAAAAGGATTGTTAACATTATGCCCAACGAAGAAGGCACGGTTCCGCTAGTATACTATAAGAATAAAAACAAACTAACGTACCTACTTACTGACGTTTATAACATTTAGTATTGATTGTACGAATAAAATATTCCATTGAGATACATTTAATTCGGACGCGAGCGGGAAGCGAGATACAATCATAACAAAGGGCGGCTTTCAATAACATTCAATTTATAACAGAAATTAAATATTGGCAGCAAATTTCTTATCAGGAAGGTGTCGGTCATGCAAATTATGTTTACAGACGGAAATTCGTCAAGTGACTGTCAACAATTGGAATTTGCTGAGGGCGTTTCTTAAGTCTCGTTTGATGATTCGATTTGTGTCTGTCCTTGGAGTTTTATTG
>DWAJ01005701.1:0-11208 GCA_018238005.1 Eurema mandarina | reverse complement strand
TTGTTTATATTTACAATTGTATGTTCTTATTTTAAAAAGAGCGACTATCAGAGTTTCTTGCCGGTTCTTCTCTGTAGAAACTGCCTTCCGAACCGGTGGTAAATGTTTTGTAATACCATGACGATTCCAAAGTGTTACTTTATGTAGCCTAATTGAATAAATATACTTTTGACTTTGACTTTGACTTTATAACTTGCACGAAGTGACTTTCCACATTTGTAGGGTTCAAATATCTTGAGGCAGCATCAAAATCGGTGGGCTTGTGTGCATGTCATCGAGTATAAGAACGCGTTTTTTACACTTACATACGGCTTTACTTGTGGCAGACCGATAAATAAGGGCCTGTACGCGTTATAACTTACTAGCGACCAGCCCCTGCTTCGCACGGGTGCAACTACAGAACGTCCTCGTACACAACGTTCACAGCTTTTTTTGTTAACCTGACCCCTGCACTATATTATGTAAAAAAAAGCTGTACTATATTATGTATGTATTATACATATAACCCTTCCTTAAGAATCACTCTATTTATAAAAAAAAATGCATCATAATCCGTTGCGTAGTTTTAAAGATCTAAGCATACATAGGGACAGACAGACAGCGATAGCGACTTTGTTTCATACTATGTGATGATAATACTATGTCTATGCTAGAGACTTTCGCTTTGTTTCTTGCCATCTTTACAATCTTTACAACAAACATGTATACCTATAGTTAGTAAAAATAAATACATACAAATATGATTAAAAAGAAAGAAAGAGAGTAATATTGAGTAAAATTAAAATAAGGAATCTACAAAATAACATTAACACTACTACACAGTCTGAACAATAAAAGCTAAGTCATTACAATGATGCTAATAGTTTTAAAGTTAATTTATTTCCTAGTTATCATCAGATAATATCAACCCATTGATTAATTTGCCTATTAGGTATCTATAAAATAGGCGGTATAACAATTATTTCAATAGTACTTCATTCTCGTATACTGTAAATAGTCACCGCACTAAGTCAGTACTGATTGTTATTTAATTTAAAATAAATTACGTAAATATAAGATTAAAACAATCGATCGTCTTACAGATGTTTATCAGATCTTTATTGGAAGCTATAGAATAACACATCAAAGGACAATCACCTGCAAGATCGCTATCAATCTGATAAGATTAAAAAAAAATATCTGATCCAGATCGTAACTGATATAGCGTTTGTAAACACAGGTATCTTATATTCAGTACTATTATGTGATAGGACATTGACATTTATGACAGTGGCTGAAGGCCGATTTTACTTTGTACTAATTATTAGATGAATCATTTGAAAGATATAACACCGATATAAAACGCACCGCCGCACTTACTAAATACCGACAAATATTTTTGAATAACTACACCTAATTATTTTCCAATTTATAGTAATATAAAAATTATTTAATCTAAAATGATGTAGATAAAATTTATTATATACTCTTCTTTGAAATTTGATGATCAAAAAAATCCCCGTGAAAATGTTTAATATTCAATAAAACTCATTTATTATAATTTATCATCCCATAAACCAATGGATAGTAAATATAATAAAGATAAGTGTCCGGCTATAATAATGTGAATTGTGATACACTTTAAGTGATCTATAAAGAACGCTATTGAAGTAGTCTTTTTTTAGATATTACGGCTTACGAAACAAAGAATAATATAATTCCAAGTTTTAAGAGAAACTTAACGAAAAATGTTTTCAGGGCAATTAAAAATATTTAGTTTTATGTGAGAATAAATTAACTACAGTAGCAGTACAAAGCAATACATTTAATTCGCCGAACGTTATAGTATCACATTCTACATCATTGATATAAAATTGTGGTGCTTTTCGATTTTTTATTTAGCTATATGTCAGGATCATAACCATGATACTTAGTATTAAGCAATTGTCTGGAAGAGGAGGCTTCTTTAACTTGAACTGCAATGGATACCCTCAAAAATGAGTGATTTTCCCCGTTTCTCCACATTCAACACCGTTTTCGCTCCTACTGATCGTACCCTGACGTTACATAGCTTGAAGCCTTCCTCTATAAATGGAATATCCATCACAAAAAGAGTTCTTTAACTAGAATCGGTACTTTTTGAGATTATCTTTTTCAAACAAACAATTGTTGAACAAAAGAAATCTAGTTTACTATTCTTTGAAATGTGTCTTAGACTGAGTCTCTTCCAGTAACTTTGGTTGAACATTAATTCTACTACTTTCCTAATGAAATTATTTTTTATTCCGAATAAATTTGAATCAAATACCTTCAGAAAGTCTACATGGTGCCTACTACCGGTTCGGGAACTAACCCGGCGAGAAGAACCAGCGTAAGAAACTAGCATTACTCGCATCGCTAAAGAACGTAATGTACATAATATAATTTTAAATAATGCCATCTATGTTATTGTAAACAATTTAATATAAGGTAGCGATAGGTGTACCGCATAAATCTAAAATCTAATCAATATTAATTATTTAGTTTTCGCTAATCAATCATAGGTGGCGCTGCTTTATTTTATACCGCTTAATGCTGATACAAAAACTGAAAATGTGATTTGCGACTTTCAAAATACATACTTCTATGTCCAGATAATATAGTAGAACGCCGATTATCCGAACGCCGACTAACCGAATCGCCAATTATCCGAATCGGTCCTAAGCTTAATATAAAAAATTAAAACGAAGTATGTATATGTACATAATTTTTGTTTTCTTTTGTTGTCATAAGTTGAAACACGCTGAAGTCCAGACATATTTTAACTGCTATGGTTGAAAGCTGAATGAAAGAACTGTGATTCTTTAAACTTAATAAAGTTTATTCGATGTGTGACAGTTCGTTTTTCTTTATTACCAGTCTATGTCCGATTATCCGAATCGACCCCGGTCCAAAATAATTTGGATAATCGGCGTGTATAAATAATTTGTATGATAAATGTACCTACTGTATTTTCGTATTTTCACAAGCGTATATACAATTTAAAAATAACAATGAACTACATCATTGTCTTAAAATACTTTTATATTGGTAAAGAAGTGGTTTTAAACACGTTGTTGTTTTTTGCACGTTTTAGGACAGCTGTTGTATGTGTTTGCAATATTATGTACCTAGGTAATATTAGATGTAAATAATGGTTTAACCCTGAGATTAAATCAGAAAAAGAAATGTTAAAAATCGATCTGCAAATTAGCTTTAAAGGCCCTATTATAGAAAATTAGAATATTCATAATGAAAGATTAGGTATTAGGGGAATAGCGTTTTAGAAAGCTAAATTCAAAATTGGTTTTTCCAAATCAACACGAACACTAAATAGGTGTGTTAATCTACTATTATCGTAACATTATTTGATATATTATGTATTCCAATAGTCACATACACGAGTTAAAACTATATCTTTGATACCTATTATTCCTATAACCTATTATAGAAATATTTAATCAATTAGTCAAAGTACCCAAATAGAAATCTAAACTCCTTATAAAATAATTAGGGCACGGTGAACGACTGCTCAAATCGGGTGTCTATTTTTAAACGGTTTTATTAAACGGTTTTATTAAACGGTTTTATTTAGCTCGACCCGTACGGTATTTGTTTGGGTCCAAATTAGAAATTCACATCACGACTTTATTTAAGTCTAATATGCCTAAAAGCATATTACTAAAATGCTGCCTAGTACTAAAATATTTCTGACTTGTACTTCAAAATACCTACTTTCTTTTGAAACCGTTTCACTTAAAAGTCTTTTTACCGATTTTTTATAAAGGATTTGTAATGTAGTAATTATAAAAAAAATAGGAAGTAGTGCACAGTTTTACGTAATAACATTACGGAAAATTGTAAACCGCATCCGCAAATTAAAGCATATTAATTTCTTTATGTTATCTTTCTGAAGTTTAATTTAAATTTTATATGCATTGCTTAAGTGAAACTTTCGCGTTATATTAGTTATACTGGTTTAAATTATCTATAATACTTTATATATACAGCTAAAGTTTCACTCATAGAAGCAAAGATTCAGGGAAAATTGTTGCAAAAACGGGGAAAATTAATTATTCATTCAATTTGTGGAATTCTCTTACGTGCGCTGCGTAGGTATTAAACGGTTCAAGATAACCAAAAAATATTTATGAAAGATTTATTCCTCCATAATTGATCTAAAAACAGTCAGCGACAGCATATAACGTCTATCTTTTAATATTGACTCACTACTTTTTATGGTAGGTATTCAAATTTGTACGTACAAAAAATTTAACTAAAATATTTATTTTTGGTTGTTATTTTTGTAAAAAATCAAGAGTTCGAAGATAATAGCGTTTTTTGTGAGATTTTCGAACGTTGCTACGTATATCCATAACCCCTATAACAATTCCGAGACAAGAGGTAAATAGTACTAGGATCTTTTAGGTAGGTAAGCCATATAGCCTTTTTTATCAGTGGGAAATATTCTGAGGGATAATAAACCCTCCGGTGTTCCTCAGCGCAACCCTACACGGACATATCACATACTCGCGAGAACGTGGTTCACTGTTCACACTTCCATTGTTAAATAATTTGTAGAAATCTTAATTTCATTAATTGTTTTTGTTAACAAATATTTACTTTAATGATATGTTATACTATTAATCGTTTCAGGTTTAATTACGATAAATGAATTTATTTCAATAATGTTACATATCACTAAAACTACATTTAAGACTTAAGTCTTTATGATTAACTTAAAAATAAAAACAAAAAGCCTCTTTACATCGCTTTTACTCAGTTATCTTTATTTTATTGTCCTTGTTCGATATTTGCAAATTGGATTATTGCGCATTAATAAGTGGGTATTATCTGTCAAAATAAACTGCATCTTTGAAAAAAGTATGTGCAATGTCAGAAAGTTAAAAAATATATGTAAAAAAACACCACAATTAAAAAGCCCAAATCATGTGCCTCAATTGACTTATAGATATAAAATCTATACCTATATATCGTTCTCTAAAATATAGTAATAATTTGTTTATACGACGCGATTAATTGCATTATTGCATACAATTGCTGTCATATTATATGTAAAATCGGGAAGGTCATGTGACCTAATATTACGTTATCTGCGCATTTTACGGATTAACTAAATCCTTAATTAATACATTAATATTATCATAATATAATATTTGTTTATAAGGAATGCAATTTGATAACGCATATCACAATTCACAACACAAGTTTTCGGAATTAGCCGCCATGAATTCAATCAAAATTTTATTTTTGAATATGACGTTATAAGGGTATTTATCGTATTTAAAATTTAATGTTAATATTTTCTATGAGCATTATTTTTTACACTACTAATAATCAATAAATTCACAATATAAGGTCATTATATTAATTTATTCATTACAAATTATATAATATAATATATGTTAAGATGAGAAGACCGTAACAATAAAAAAATGTTAAGTCTCCCGATTTTCCTGAATGCTTTTGAATCCTTCGAAGAGACTGAAAGGCGGTGCCTTTCAAATGTGGTGCATACAGAACCAAAGAATCGATCCTCAAACCATTCAAAATCAAATGTCCGTCATATTTCTGAAGCGGATACTACATTACTTCGTACTTATCGCTAAGAAACAGACGGACAAACTTAAAAAAATAATAATATCCGACAAAATAGGAGGCACAAGATATAGAACCCAAAATTCAATTATGGTCTGACCAGGTGTCTGAACACATTGGCTCGAAGAAAATAAATAAACTAGAAATGGGAAGGATAATATAATTATAATGTGCACCAGGTGCATTGTTATAATACTTACGTATCCCATATAATTGCCTGAGCTTCCTAATGTTATCGGCAACACTGTCCAACCAAGCGCTCCCGATAGCAACATTCCTTGTCCCACTGTCGCCTCACTGGTTCCATCATTTTGATTCACTATTATAGATATTAGGTCCGCTGCGTTCGTTGAATTCATAAATATATTAAATTCAAGTAAACCACCAGCAGTCATTTGAAAGAGAAAAGACCCAACGCAGCTCAGTTGAACATTAGGTGTTATAAAGGCGGTACTGAGTTCGTGAAAACTCTGCATTCCTATATCAGAATATTGGCGTAATGTCCAAGCCGGCATTCCTGCCTGACAAATGCCGACATCGTTGGAGAAATCGTCACTATAACCCTGCTCGAAATTCACTATAAGACATGCCTCACTCAATACACAACACATCAACACTATAATTAACAGACACATTTTTGTGTGCACTCAAGTTTTCCGATTAGAAACACATTTTTGAAAATTAAAAAATAAGCAGTATAATGATTTTTTTAAACTTTATAGGTAGATTCTAAATAACTTTCTGATTATTGTATCTGTAGAACATTGATTTAGCAACAGAAACCTCATTTAATATAATCGCGTTTAATCAATCAGACAATTTTATTAAGCAATAATAAATAGCCTGTCCGGCACTCGGACAAACGTCCTTTATGAATATCTACTTATCAAATTGTGTTCTAGTGTTTATACATGCATATAAAGATATTAAATAAATTATCTATTACTAATCGTAATGTAGAAATAATTAAACACCCGGCGTTATTTGAATTAAATAAGCTTACCGCACTTTTCCTATCTCGATGGAAGAAAAATGTAGCTACATACTTCAGTTGTAATTCGGCGTACATCGTGATATGTTGTTAAGGTGGGATACGTGAATTTAAAAAAGTGGCCTGTGTCAGCTTCAAATTATAGACTCAAAATTCTAGGTTTATTCTTTTATTTTTCCGATTCTAGGTAATTTAAATAAGCTTTTAAATATCTAGTTAAGTAATTGTAAAGTATAAGTCCAAAAAATTATACAAAACTTCTACTTATACGAAAATGATCGCAAATCTTTTTTTTATATAACAGAACTGTCAAACTAACCATTCGTAAGCTAACGAGCAAGCAATCATTCGAATGGAAAATGGTCAGAACCAACTATAAACAGTCGACGAGGTTGGCGGGTCTGAAGTGTGATGGCTCTGAGAATTTTGTAAGTATAAGTCCACTACAAAATAATATTACCACATATTACAAAACAACTTAACAATAAAATATTTAAATGGTTGAATTGGTGCCCACTTTTTTATAAATTACTACTTACTGTTTAAAAAATATTTTTGGATTTGATTTTTTTCTTATTTGCCGTCTGATCGCAAAATTAAGGAAAAATCTAAGGAGGGAAGGAAAAAGTAATCCAGCGTTGGCTCTACACTAATATTAAAAAGGGTTAGTGACTTTGGTAAACCGTAAAAAAGGGTTAAACGGGGTGTACTTGACGTACATGGGCGGTTTAAAAAAAAAAGAGACAAAGATGCTTTACATAACTTTCAAGTAAATGATTTTACCTCAAAAAATATCAAAATTTACAAGAATTACGCAAACGTATCCATGCAAAGAAATGTTGAGTATAAATAGGAAAACACCTTTTTTAAATTATACTATTTATCTTTTCTTTACATTTTAGGATCATTTTCATCATTATCAAAGAACACATTAAATATTAAGCACAATTCGTAAACAATAATTGTTTAAGTGTAGATAAAAAACTCGTAGGGTTCCGAAATTAAATTTGTGGTACCTAACTATATTTCCTCATGTTTGTGCTTGTAATTTTATGCTAGGCCTCCTTAATTATAAACGCTTTAAGCCACTAGGTATTTTCATTCTAAGATTTTTTTTTTGGGAACAGCAAAGCGCTTAACCACAACCTCCTTTTGAAAATCCCGAGATCATACCTATTGGGGAACAAAGAACCCGGCAAGGAATTCCAAAATTTTGCAGTAAGTAAATAAGAACAACATGGATAGGTACTATCGCTTCGTGCGCGCACGGGTGATATCCAATGGATAGCAATGACGTCCTGCTTGTGGTAAGGTGAAGAGGGAATTTTCTATATGGACTATCATGACATTTTTTCCAAAATTTTCAGCCAGTCGTTTAACTTTTAAACGCCTTATTTTGGCAAAAAATTTCCCCCAGAGTCATTTCAAAAGAAAAAGAACAGACGACAGGTTTAAAACTTACCTTTTAGAAGCAATCCCTATAACTGATTGAAGCGTTGAAAGTTCCTGAACTATTGTTAACGCTATTACCTAGTACCTACCTTCGGACTCGCGGCACACGTTTCTAATAAATGAATAGTTAGATAACATGAGACTTGTAAGTTGTAGTTGATTAGTTGTACATTGAAAATGTTATCTAAATATGTAATCATAAACAGACTTTGTTTTATCATCTAGTTGTCTTATAGGTACCACACAAATCGATATTACTGAAAGAAATCTGCCAAAACTAATGAAAATGTGAATTTAAATTAAACGTGTACATAATTCAACAAGTTACTAAAAAATCTTCATGTTTTTCACCTCGTCGGCGGTACCATGACGACTTCTACAAAAGTATTCGACTAAGAACAATATTCAACAAAGGTTCATATCAAAGACACAAGCATACTTACGTATCCCGAATATGTTCCGGTGCCACTTAAGCTGTAAGTCTGATTGGTCCAGCCGGGCTCACTGGTTCCTGGACTCAGAACTACGTGTAGAACCGTCGCTTCACCACCATCAGTAAATTGATTCACTATTATAGATATAAGATCCCCTGCATTACTCGAATCTGTGTAAATATTGAACTCTATAGTCCCAAGACGGGACATTTCAAAGGTGAAAGAGCCAATACAACTCAAGCCTCCACTAGGGGTGATGAAGACGGTACTGCGTTCGTGGGGGCTCTGAAGGCCTATATCGGAGAATTTGCCTAAATCCCACATAGGCAGCCCGCCCTGACAGAGACTAACTTGGTCTGTAAAGTCATCACTATAACCCTCCTCGAAGTTCACCGTGACGCACGCTTCACTGAGCTCAAAACACAACAACCCCATAGTAATCAACAAATAAATTGTTCCGTAAGCACTTGAACACTCGGATGAGAAACACATTTTTTTATGTTTTAAATTCAGAATTAAAGTATCTGAGATAACATAGATCCAATTTCCGGAGGAGGATTTAAAAGATAACACTTGTTAAAACGTAAAAAACAATCACTTTTATAAATAAATCATGAAATCATGCACCAAGTGCTACGTCCGTTGGATAAACTTCGTTTGTAAATAATTATCAAATTCTGCTTAAGTCTGTAAAGATATAAACAAAATTATCTTTGGGTACTAATTTTATAGGAACAATAAAACGATCATACTTGCGGATTATAGAAGCTTAGCATTTGTTTAATGGAATCCTAAAGGAGGGAAGCGATTTTAACTGATTAGGCTTACGTTTTTCTTACTATTTTTACGTGACTATTACACGTTAATTATTAATGTGTTCATAAAAAAATATTGTCTCTCTAGCTCCTTGTTATATCTCTCTTGTTATATGTTTTTGTCAAGACATTTATTAATAGAATGTTTTAATGATAACATAATTTGTTATTTAAAATGTCTTAATATACTTTGGACTCTACGTTCTACGTCGTAAGGCATTTAATAGGTGATAGGTAGATTTTTTTTTGTTTTGTTAAATAACAACTAAACGCATATCGTTATCGTACGTAGACCTAAAATAAAAGTTAAGGGCATATTAAATTGAATATAAACGTGCACAGAAATTAAATCGACCGTCTCGGTTAATATTATTTAAACGAAATAAGTAAATTATGAATTAAGCATAAAATCAAGCTCCTAGAACATATTTTAAGCAAACACTAAAATTCGTAATTGCGTGAGTAATTTGTTGTGCAATAATTTCCAACTGCCGACAGTTTCATGACAAAATTTAATTATCACAATACAGAGAACGCTTTATCTAATTTTTATGAAGACATTTTATATAAAGAGATTTGAATAATTAAAATCAAATACATAGAGCAGTACTACACTATTAAGGGGTACGGTAGCTTAGGTATTTAATAAATATAGCCCAGATAATAAAATTACAGATAACAACCATTAGCTTTTTAAATTCAGTAGATTATAAAAGTAACAGCAAAAAGGTTGAATGTAGCGATTTGTAAATTATTATAGGTATAATATCATAGTAATGAATCTAACACATTACACAGGTAGGGGAGACTAGGCTTTTAGGAGCGGATGGGTAGTGAAATTCCTTTCTAAGAGTCAATAAGTCAAAAAGTCCAAATTTATGTTCTTGGCTCCGTGCTAATAAATATGTAGTAAAGTAATTGAAGGAAAGTATTAAAAGATCTATCCACCTACATATTTTTTGATCATATGTACCTACTCGAAATTTGTCACATCATTTCATGTATCCTTTATGCTGACTATATGCAAATTGCAGCTGAGAATGATATGTTATATTATATAATTATATGTATTTTTTTAGTTGTTTTATATGCTTTTATAAGATATTCATTGCTTTGCATTACATTTCCACTAAAGCACCTATACCTACCATTACACTATTCTTCATGTGCATCGTATTCTGAAACTGTCAATGTTCAATAGTCTCTCTACCCTGACACTCAATTAAGGTCAGTCGCGGAGGTATAAAACACATTGTAACCATTTGAATTTTTCCTTGTGAAGCCTGGAGCGGGGAGCCCGTCAATTATAAGAAGATGTTTTTAATGTTTAAAAGTTGCTAGTAAAAAGGTTTCATGAATACATTACCATCTTCACATAGGTAAGTCAGAGGTAAGAAATAACATAATTTTAAAACAGAAACAATCTATACTAATATATAAAGCTGAAGAGTTTGTTTGTTTGTTTGAACGCGCTAATCTCAGGAACTACTGGTTCGAATTGAAAAATTATTTTTTTATTGAATAGACAATTTATCAAGGAAGGCTTTACATAACATCACGCTGTGACTAATAGGAGCGAAGAAATAATGGAAAAACAAATCAACGGGGACAAAGTCGCGAGCAACAGCTAGTCTAAAAATATAACGAGAAACTGACTGACTGACTGACTGACATATCAACGCACAGGTACAGGCTAACGTAGGCACTTTAAATTTGGAAGGGACGTAGCTTAGTTACCATAAAAGTGCACTAAGAAAGGAAATCCCGAAATTCCATCGGGAACGGAGAACTACGCGGATGAAACCGCGGGGAAAAACGGCTAGGAGTAAATAAAGGTTTGTTGTCTACATATACCTACCAAATACTATGACGCATTATATTCATTTACTAAGTTAAATTG